>OY755245.1:25979817-26055368 GCA_963576725.1 Azorinus chamasolen
AAAGATATCCAAATTCTACCAACTCAACAGACATATCCTACAAGAAGTACAAGATAAATATATTTATTTTAAATGTTCTATAATTACACATTGAATATACTCTGTTTTGTATATAAAATGTATCTATGTGAAGCGCTTTTGAACGCACATATCCCGTGTGAAAAGAGCGCTATATAAATGTGGTATAATAATAATAATAATAATAAATAATAATAATAATCAACATTTAGGCATACAGATATCCAAAGAACTTAAATGGAATGTGCACATAAATAAGGTATGTAAAAAAGCCATCGCCACACTTGGAAGAAACCTGAGAAATGTTCCTGAAAATGCAGGAAAACTGCATACATTTCAGTAGTAAGGTCTATCATGGAGTATGGCGCAACCATCTGGAATCCTTACCTCAAAGGGGACATAGACAAATTGGAGAAAGTTCAAAACCGTGCAATCAGATTCATCAAAAAGAATTATAAGGACAGAGAGAAAGGAGCTGTCACAAGGATGAGGGAACAACTGGAACTAGATACCCTTAAAGACGGGAGACTAAGTCTTCTACTGATGTATAAGGCTGTAGAGGGATTGGTACCGGCTCTACCAATAGCCACATTCAAACTTCCAGCAAGACCGAGAAGAAACATCAAAGCTACCAGATATAAGGACTTCAATACAACAAATATAATAGAAAACCAAGTATGCAACAACACAAGAGGGCTCGCAGGCCCAAAATAGCAATACTCTTCAATACAAACATTCATTCTTTGTAGACACTGTGATACAGTGGAACAAACTCCCAGACAGCATAGTGCATGCTGATTCCGTAGAGGCTTTCAAGTTCTAACCCGTCGGGTAAAAGCCTTTATTGGATTCTACGACGTATTATAGATACATATAGTATTTGAGTACACACCTTTACCTGTAGCTGTGTAATACGTGTACAACACTGATAGTGAATGAAGTTTATTTTTACGGATGTTTTTATTTTCTATGTGTATATAACTAAATATCTATCACAAAGTCAGATAGATAACATCGCTTGGTATTATTATATGAAGAAATACATACAGGAGTAGTTGTATGTAAAGACAGAAATGGACCAAAATAAGAAGAAACATCAGAGAAAGTATTTATATTAGGGGCGGAAATTAGTGTAACTAGTAGGCCTAGGCCCTACTTCAAAACTAATATTAAGTTTCAACATCAATTACGGCAGAAACGGGACAGAATCTGGAAAATTAATTTATAGCGAGGCATATTTACCCGGTTTTGGTTCCGTCAAGACTGTTGATGCTTTCATACATTGCGCATTTTTTATAAGACCGTCTCTAGTCGTAATAGGCCTAGACAATTCGAATGGTTGCCATGCGTCTGAAAGTATGACATCATAACGCGACGTTTCGTGACGTCATATGACCTTTATCCTTTGTTTCGCTGCCAAATAATGTCGTGTGCAAAATGTACCGTCTACTACATTTTTGTTAGTTTATTTTAATCCCCTTTTCCTAAAAAATACCATAGAAATAAACAGTTTGGATCCAGATGAGACACCGAATTACGAACATCCGTACAGTGAAACCTCTCTGAACCAGGCGTTAAAATTATCATAAATGCCAGTCTCACGACTGTAAGACAGATGGCAGCTTAATGCAGGTGAAAGTCCTACAGAAAGTTTCTTTCAGCCGCATGCACAAAAATACCTAAATTCTTCTTTATTAAAATTCTGCTTTAGAGAGGATTTACTGTAATAACAGGTGAAAGACCACAAAGAGTATTCCATGTATGGAACAAATTGCATTGTTTCATACACAAAAGAACAATTGGTAGGCCTACATGTAGAATCACCGAAAAACCGCAACCCACGGAAGGCTTCCTCGTACGAAAAATCCAAATGCACAGGCCGGGGTTCGAATCACAGCGGTTAGGGGCTTAGTCAGTCGAAGACCAAAACCACTCGACCACAGAGCCCCCCCCCCCCCCCCCCCCCCCCATAAAAAGAACAAATTATCATTACACGATTCAGATACTATGTTTACCGCTGCACTTCATCAACAGAATAATGGATACCGATAGTGTTGTGTTTGTGACATTTCGTGATTAAAGGGTGTGGGATGGGGTAGAGAGAGAGAGAGACATACCACACATGCAGATAGTCATATCATTTTGATTTTCGTGATCAAAGAAGGTGCATACGCGACGGGTAGTCGTATCTAGCAGTCTGCAAAATAAATGTATGTCGCAGACTCAGTGTGAATTTTAGTCCATTTTTGTTTAAAAAAAGAACACACACTTATGTATAAGCTAGATTTATAGAATGTACACTTATGAATAGACTAGATTTATAGAATGTACACTTATATATATAGGATAGATTTATAGAACGTACACTTATGTATAGGCTATGTTTAAAGAACTTACATTTATATATAGGCTATATTTATAGAACGTACACTGAATATGTATAGGCTATATTTATAGAACGTACACTGATGTGCAGGCTATATTTAAAGAACGTACATTTATGTATAGGCTATATTTATAGAACGTACACTTGTGTATAAGCTATATTTATAGAATGTACACTTATGTATAGGCTAGATTCATAGAATGTACACTTATATACAGGCTATTTTTATAGAATGTACACTGGTGTATGGGGTATGTTTATAGAATGTTAACGCTGATAAAAGGCTAGATTTAAAGAACGTACAGTTACGTATAGGCTAGATTTAAAGAGTGTACACTTGGGTATATATAAAGAACATGCATTGATGAATAGGCTAGATTTAAATATTGTACACTTACTTACTAAATAATTCAAAACAGTAAAAGCTTAACCCTTTCCCTCATATAAACATGAGTACTCAGATCAGACGGCTCCTATAGGAGCCGTCTGATCAGGGTCTGCTCTGTTTGTTAATGGAATTTAAAAGAACTGTTTCTTTACTTTCTAGAATATCTACAATGTGTCACCTTCCATATTTTGTTATAACTATTTTGTTCACGACACTATAGTAGGTATTGAAATTTGGAATAAACATAGAACAGGGAATTGGTTAACACATTATCCCCTAGTGACGCATTTTTGGGCCTCTATAAAATACACATTGTGAAACCATTCTGATAAATAGAGCATTTGCTCCTATAGGAGCAAATGCTGTATTTATCATAATGATTTTAAACTACAATATTCTAAAATTTTCCTTTTCTCTAGTTAATGGTCTTTACGGTAGATTAATTCAAAAAGGTTGGGTCTAAAATAGCCTAGGAGAGAATGAGTTAAGGAAAGGCTTGAAACGCAAAGACCGGTATCCGAGTTAATAAAATCATAACTTGACTTCTCAATGTCACAAGGGGTGTATTTAGGACACATGCTAATTGTTTAACAAAAACATGTTATTTTATTGCTCTGGCTTTCAGACTATAAATAAAGCTTATCTTTTCCCATTTACCAGTCAGAAACATCTGTGAATGGTACTAAAGTAGCGGTGCTGTATGACTGTACTCTGCGTGTGAACTATTTCTGAACTTGTACACGATGGCAGTAGCTGTATCAAGTACGCACCCCTCTCAAGTCATCACAGCAAAGTCAAGTGACATCGCAAATTTCGAAGATGCCGAAGAAAAAAGGACGACCATCACATTCCTAGCCCATATTTCATTTACGATATCTGTTGAAAGTGTACCAACCAAGTGTGCTGACGGCCTTATTTGATGACATTTTAAATCAATCTATGAATTTCTATAATGAAATATTATATTTGGAACCTATCTTTATATACAGAGGTCCAGATAAGATGTGCAAACTAAAACGTGTTCAAGAATAACTTCTTTATTTCTCAAGCAAACCCTGTGTTGTGGCCACTCTTTAAAATCGTCTCGAAGAAACGATTCTAAATAGGTGTCACAACATAGGGTTTAGTGGAGAAATGACGGTTGTAGTATTTTTTTATATTAGCCCGTTACTCGATAAATACACATTTTAACCCTTTCGGCGCCAAATTTCTAATTGTCGTCTGCAATCCAATTTGGTTAATCATTCTGTAAAATAAGGAAATGAGATAAATCAATGCAAATTTCAAATGAATTCAGCACAGATATAGAAATAGAGATTGAGACAAAAAGTGAAGTTCCTGATCAGACACCGCCTTAAAAAGGCGGCGTCTAATCAAGGACTGCACTATTTGTCGTGGTGCATTTATGCGACATTGGCGGTGAAAGGGTTAAAGCATTTACATACAGAACAGATCCAGATCAGACGGCACCGCTACCCAATCATCATCGACTAAGATCAGACTTGGCAAGTCGCGTTTCCTACTGGGTACCATGCATACTCGGGCTTGATTATACATAAACACTAATGTGACTTACAAACACAGTATATAAATGAATATAAACCTAATTGTCTTCATGATGTCAGTAAAATATAAATTTCATATAGATAATTCAATTTAAGTTCACTCCCTACCTACACGCCTGCTATATATACCAACGCCATCTGTTGTGCATTTGTCAAATTTCTTCCCTTTACGTTTGGTTTGCCTGATAGCTAAGTTGTATATAATATAATACTTTTTAATTTCTTACCATTCGTTCAAATAAACTAAACTAAAGCCACCATTAAATGCAGACATGGCAATTTAATGTTGCAAAATTATTCAATGACTTGTATTAACTAAACACGTCATTGCAACTTTAAAATTGATTCTAAAATGTTATACTTTACAAGTATCCACACATTAATATGGGGCTCTTATATTTTTTGTCTCGGGCAAAAGTTCAGGGCAGGGATAATCTTGCACGAAACTTGCTCATTTCCTATATTCAGTATAACTTGTTTTAACCCATTCCCTCATATTGACGACTTTTTACGACTCTGTAAAAGTTACTTTGTGAAACCATTGTGATAAATAGAGCATTTGCTCCTATAGGAGCAAATGCTCTATTTATCACAATGGTTTCAAACTACAAAATTCTAAAAATTTCCTTTTCTTTGATTAATGCCCCTTTTCGGTAGATTAATTCAAAGAGGTTGTATCTAAAAATAGCCTATGAGGTAATGGGTTAAGCGATAACTCATTTATTGAACATAGGAAATTTAGGCATATACATGTAGTTGCTTATTGCAGAACATAAGTAATGCAGAAAGCTCCTATATAGGAGCTTCCTGTATTACGTCTGACCTGCATTAAGCTACCACCTACCTTAACCACCCACAATTAGACCTCTCTCTCTCTCTTTGGTTGTTGCTTAAGGCGGGTTCTACTGTATTAAGCTGCTAGATATCTACCAAATATTCCCGAGCTGGAATTTATGGCCGACGAAAATGAAAGAGTCCAATACTAGTATGTAAAGTAAAACCCTTCTAATGTGACCACCAAAAAAGGGCAAAATTCAAAAGTGGCAAAGGCAGGTGGTAGCTTAGTGCTGGACGAAAGTTATGCAGAAAGCTCCTTTCTGTATAACGTTCGTCCTGTATTATGCAACCACCTGCTTATGAAGACAGCCATGTTTATTAATTAAGTTGTCGCAATAGAGGGGTTTTACTGTATATTATTATAAAGCCTGAAATTCTATAGAAGACTTTCGTGTGGCAAAAGTAATGTTCTAACGTGCTTAGAGGAATCGTGAGTGTAATTTATTAATCCGTTACTAAATAAATATTCGTGTAAGAAATAATAACATCATGAATATTAATTAGAATAGTTTTTAATGGCACATGAACAAAGGTTTATTTTGGTCATGACAGAAACCGTATACATGTAATTAGATTTATTATTATTTCATTAGCAAGCAAAGTAGAACCTGATCATACGTCGTATAGGAGTCTGATCTGGATCTTCTCTGTTTGCAAAGGCGTAGAAAGGCATATATATGGAGTAACGGGTTAAGTAATTTTGCAAATTTTAAATTCCGTTGTCTACCGGTAATACATTTGAGACATAAACACATGGTGGTTGTGAATAGTTATAATGTTATTTTCTAAGGCGATTGCGGTTTTAGCCCGTCCCACAACGACCTTGACACTTGGACGAGTCTACATTGCAGCAAAGACGGTCTACGCTACAGTTATTATTATTCTCAGATTCATTAGCACTTTGCGCGATGTGACCTGTGTCATTCTGTATGTGCGACAATCGAATATATCTATATAAGACATTTTGCAAACAGTGTAGACCCATATTAAAGGGAGCCATTTGACCAAGTTCTTTACTATTTGCCATATTAACAATTTGCCACTGATAATTGTTTATCTAACTTGCTGTTCAATTAATATTCAGAACAGGGGTGGGATAGTTTTAATTATTCAGCAGACCAACTCATTATCGTAACCCTTTCACTGCTGGGAAAACAAAAATGTGTGCTCGAAGTTTGGATCTGGTGCAATTTGGACACCTGTGCAACCTCGATATCTCGAACTCGGATAGCTCGAATTTTAGGATAACTCGAACTAATAGTTCGACCCTTCCAAGATTTAGAACACAGAATTGCTCTAAAATGTATCACTACGCGTATCTAGAAACACATGTGACAGCTAAATGCAGGTCTAGAGTAATGTTGAAAGCTCGTACAGGAGCTTTCAGCATTACTTTATACCTGCATTTAGCTGTGAACTTGAGAAATTGTTCCGATTAGAGCTTGGATAACTCGAACTTAGGATATCTCGAAGTAATTTGTATGGTCCCTTGAAGTTCGAGATATCGAAGTTCAACTGTATTTCTGATTTGAACAAACTTCTGAGAAACTATTGACAGAGTATCTGATTCTGATCAGACGCCGAGTTACCCGGCATCACAAGCTGTGTGTGAATGCGAGTCAGGTAACGGAATAATGGTTAATACGGTACTTTTATCAATATGTGGGAGTTGCCTAACCAAACTCTGACACCTCGATGGGATGGTGCAAGAATTCTATAAACAGTTTCGTGATGATTTATCCAAAGCTTGGACCAAGAATAGACCCAAAGTAACCCGGCTTCTAATCAGGATTCAAATTGTTTAACACTCTGCTCAATGTGTTTAACCTTTAATTTGCTGACTAATTAAAACCTAGGGTCCAGATAAGACGCTCTTTTATTTCTTCACCAAACCTTATACTGTGACCAATCTTTAGAATCGTCTCAAAGAGACGATTCTAAAGAGTGGCCATAGTATAGGGTTTGGTGGAGAAATGACGATTTTAGTATTTGGAAACGTGTCGTTATATGTAGCTTTGTAAAACTAGCCCTGCCTTTCTGAATATCAATTCATCAAACAAATGTACAAATGTATTAAAATTTATCACTGAAGAATACTATAATGTCTGTGACAAAGAGCGCTGACCCTGACCATCAGGAGCCATTTCATCTGATATACACTGTTTGCAAGGATCGTTTAAACTCGATATCCGTACATTAAGCCATTCCCTTTTGTTGACGCCTTTTGACGCCTCTGTAAAAGTCACTTTTTGAAACCATTGTGATAAATAGAGCATTTGCTCCACAGAA
Organism: Azorinus chamasolen; assembly: GCA_963576725.1. NCBI lineage: Eukaryota > Metazoa > Mollusca > Bivalvia > Cardiida > Solecurtidae > Azorinus > Azorinus chamasolen. The sequence continues at coordinate 25,987,301 of OY755245.1, forward strand.
GCCAATGCTATATATTTATCACAACGGTTTCAAAACTACACAATTCCAAAATGTTCCATTTTACCTTGTAAATGCCGCATTTCAGTAGAGTTATTCAAAGAGGTTGGGTTTAAAAATAGCCTATGACGGAATAGGTAAAGGTTTAAAATAGCCTATGACGGAATGGGTAAAGGTTTAAAAATAGCCTATGACGGAATGGGTAAAGGTTTAAAAAGAAATTAAAGGAACAGGACTATGATAAATAAAGCACGTACGTGTATAACATTGGTACAGGCTCTGTAATTGTTCATTAACCATTTCCTTAGGAATATTCATGAATTACTAGGTTTGCGATATAATTTTAAAAATAGGTAGCCAAATACCGTAAAATCATTAGAAAGTGCAACGTTTTCAAACTTTTTTTTTCATGCAAATTGTGAAAATAAACACTTCTTTTTTAAAAGAAACCAGAAAGTTAAGTAGCCAATTGTTATTTTGGATACCGTTTATGCCAGCGTATAATAATGACACCCTGAACATCAATCAGCTGATTGTTTGTAATCATGCAGAGCTATCTAATTAGATAAAGATGCGTACTAAAATACTAAAATCGTCATTTCTCCCCAAACCCTATACTGTGACCACTCTTTAGAATCGTCTCGAAGAGACGATTCTAAAGAGTAGTCACAGTATACGGTTTGGTGGATAAAAAAGGAGCTATTCATGAAAACGTTTAAATTTACGCATCTTATCTGACTGGAGCTCTGTAATAACATATGAATACATGAATATTTGGCAATGGCAGAAACTAAATTCATATCTATTATTATTTCATAAGCAAACAGAGCAGATCCTGATCAGATGGTTAAAACGGATCCTATATGGGTCTACTCTGTTTACAAAGCCTTTGGAAGAAGTTTCTATAAGGTAAATGTTTAAAAGAGTTAACCCATTCCCAGATATGCTATTAGTAGACTCGACCACTATGAACGAATCTAAAGTAGCATTTAAATGAAAATTTTCAGAATTTTGTAGACTTGAATCCATTGTGATAAATAGAGCATTTGCTCCTTTGGGGCATATAAGATATATGCTCTATTTTCACAATGGATTCAAAAAAGTGACTTATACATATGCGTCAAAAGGCGTCAATATCAGGGAATGGGTTAATGGGAGTCACTCACATTTTATCGCAGACACTGTTAGATAGAATCTTGAGAACCTTGACTTTGACCTTTTGGGGTTTTTCTGCCATGCACACAGTTGCCTGATTCTTGGGTATTATAATTTATAGAGGATCTGTCGCGAGTTATCTTTTAAGATCACATGTTCCTAAACGAGCCTCAGAAAATGTCATTAAGCGAGCCTTTGGCGAGTTTAATAACATTTACTTGGCTACTCGTCTAGATAAATTCCTGATGAGTAGTTAGGTTACTTGGCGTCTCAACTAGATCAAATCCTTTTGAAATGGGGTCGTATTTTAGTCCATGTCAGCATCTTTTATTACATCGAAATATCCATTTTGCTTTTTAAAACAACTTCGTAGTACCAACACATAGGGATACTGGTAAGACAACGACTTGCTCGACGTCTCATCTGAATCCAACATGTTTGCAAATGTCATCACTAGTTGGTCTATAGTGTTGGGAGAGTTACCCCTTTCCCTGTTCAATGTTTATTCCAAATTTCAATACCTACTGAATAGTCATGGGCAAAATAGTTATAATGAAATATTTAAGGTGGAACATTGTAGCCATTTTAGAAACTAAAGGAACTGATATATCAATATTTATTAGCAAACAGCAGAACCCGATCAGACGGCTCCTTCAGTATCTGGGTCTACTCGGTTTGTAAATGCGTGAAAAAAAAGTTTATATGAAGGAAAAGGTTAAGTAGATTCATTAGCAGTGCGTGTATTGCGGCTGCCTTTGTGTGGCACTCTTTGTGACCTTGACTTTGACATTAATATAAAGACAAATTAATCATTTTCCTGTCACGTAATATCGTCTTCAGAACATACCATCTGCTACAGTTTTCATGTTTTCATTTTCTTCCATTTTCTTGTAACACATTCCTTCATATTGGCGCATTTGACGACTCTGTAAAAGACATTTTTTTTAAAAAACAGTGTGATAAATAGAGCATTTGCTCCATAGGATCTTGGTAAGATAGGATCTTCGTCCGTGCTTATAAAACTTTTAGTTGAGTCTGAGTTCGTTCTCAAGCTTTTGGTTGGTCAGATTTGGCCTCAAATCTGACCAATCAAACGCTTGAGAACTCAAATCTGACCAATCAAAAGCCTGAGAACGAACTCAGACTCAACTAAAAATCTTTATTAGGAACATATAATCATAGCATGGAATGTTTGGATCCTGGCGAGACTTGCTCGGCGTCTCATCTGGATCCAAACTGTCTAAATAGATAATTATCAGATTCACCATTGACAGAGAAGTCTACTGTTTTTGTTGAAACTATCTTTCATGTAAACGCAATTTCACGCATTTGCAAACACAGTAGACCCTAATCAGACGGTTCCTGTAGGAGCCATCTAATCAGCGTCTGCTCTGTTTGCTTATGGAATTATATAGATCTGATTTTATATACTCTCTGTCACAGTCAAAATTCCCTCTGTTAACCCTTTCGCTGCCAATGCCGGATCTGTAATTACCTGTGCAAACAGTTTGGATCCAGATGAGACGCCGAGTAACTCGTTACTGTTACTATGTTTTTGAAACAAAAATGAAGAAAATAAAAAAAAATGAAAATTTGTAGCAGACGACAAAGTTATCAGACGACAGAGTTTGGCAGCGAAAGTGTTAAATAAGCTGACCCATCAACGTACGTCGTTAGTTAGTCGTTAGTTCTCACATGAATATTAAACAGGGAAAGGGGTAATCGAAATCATTCAGCGTACTTGTATGAATGACATTACATTAACCATCTTTCTCATGAATAACCATGAGAGAAGTATTGAAGATATGAATATTAATTAAATGTAGAATGATTAACCCTTTCGCTGCCAATGTCGGATCTGTGTTTACCTATGCAAACAGTTTTGATCCAGATGAGACGCCGAGTAACTCGGCGTCTCATCAGGATCCAATCTGTTTGTTACTGTTACTATGTTTTTGAAACAAAAATGAAGAAAATCAAAAGAATGAAAATGTGTAGCAGACGACAAAGTTAGCAGACGACAGAGTTTGGCAGCGAAAGGGTTAAATAATGACATAATAAACGGGAGTTTTGCCGTGACAGACAGTGTAGAATCAGATACATGGATATATAAGCAAACAGAATAGACCCTAAGCAGACGACTCCAACAGGAGCCGACTAATATGGGTCTTCTCTGTTCGCAAATGAGCCAAAATGCTTCTTTATAGGGGAAAGGATTGAGATAGAAAAGTCCCTCGAAATAGAATTGGCTTAATTTAAATTGAAACACGTGTATTATGATAACGTGCCGTTGTGTTCATTCGTTCATTCGTTCGAATCTAGATGAGAAATGATATGAAACGAAAACAAATTAAAGTTTCGGGTTTGGTTAGCCTTTTCTCTTATCTGTTCTATGTTTATACCAACTTTCAATACCTACTGAAAATTCATGAACAAAATAGTAATAATGAAATATTGAACTTTTAGTTGAGTCTGAGTTCGTTCTCAAGTTTTTGATTGGTCAGATTTGAGCCTTTGGCTCAGATCTGACCAATCAAAAGCTTGAGAACTCAAATCTGACCAATCAAAAGCTTGAGAACAAACTCAGACTCAACTAAAAAGCTTTATAAGCATGGACCATGATCTCATCTTATTTGAGGCCAAACAGTTTGTATAGATAATCATATATTCACAGTTGGCCGCGGAGGGGTTAATTTTATTTGGCGAAGGTCTTAACCAATTCCCTATTGAATATTCATGATATTCATAATGGCATCATGAATATTAATTAGCTGACTTTTTAACGATATATGAACATATATTGATTTTGACTGAAGAGTCGGCCTCATTTGAAAACTATTTAGCCTATCCCACATCGACCTTGACACTTTGACGTGCCTATCTTGCAGCAAAGACCGTCTATTTTGCTGTAGTTATTAATGCCATGATTGGATTCATTGGGAAACCATTAAGCCCGTCCCACATCGACCTTGACACGTTGACGTGTCATTCTTGCAGCAAAGACGGTCTATTTGTCTGCAGTTATTAGTGCCATGATCGGATTCATAAGTACTTTGTGCTATGTGACCTGTGCCGTTAGCGCTTCATTTTATAGCGCACTTTAAGTGCGGGTACCGAGTTTATAAGACCTTTACAAACAGTGTAGACCCAGATTAAAGGGCTGCTGAGGAGCCCTTTAATCTGGGTATGTACTGTTTGTCACATAAAAAGCATTGTTTAACCTGATAAATGTTGATACAATATTCGGAAGAGAGCTGCCAATATTAACCCTTCGCTTGCTATCCATGTCAATATACCTACCTGTAAATAGTGAAGACCCAGATGAGACAGCTCCTGCAGGAGCTGTCTCATCAGGGTCTGCACTATTTACAAGTTGATTGTGCAACCAATGCACTCCGCAGCAGTCATTGCACAGTGAAATACTTGTACACAGCGGATATATATGTAATTATACAACAGGGCATGGGTAAAGAAGGAGAAATGTATTTTAAAATTCAGCAAGAGAAGGGTTAATTATTCAGCAGATAGGGGTTAAACCCAGCCCACTATCTTAACCCTTACAATGTTGTGGAAAAAAAAAATCTACTCAAATTAGGATCTGCTATACTGTTTCTGATTCGAACAAGCTTCTGAGAAATTATTGAGCAATGTAAAACAGCGTGTATCCTAATAAGGCGCAGAGTTACTCGGCGTCTTATCTGGGTCCAAACTGTTTGTCAAAGCGCGGGATAATAATTTATACTTTCGCCAGTATACGTGTAAGTTGCGTGACTATACTTTGGCATATCGATGTCATGGTGCAAGAACATTATAAACAAAATCCATATTCGTGATGATTTTTCCGTGGACTCGAAATAGAAACAACGTAAATCTGCATCTAATCAGGATTCAGATTACTTCTGCTCAAGGTTGCTTACCTTTAGCCTACACAGCAAAATTTTGTTGGTAGAAAATGTCACCGACATCATTTGTCACAGTTGATTTATCTTGCATTTCTTCTCAAAAGAGCGGACATAGTATCCAACAGTTTAGATCCCGATGAGACGCCGAGTAACAAATTAACAATGTAGACATTATCTGTTCAGACCTTTTTTAGACGCTTCTATCTGGGTATATACACTGGTTATAAAGACTTTGGGACAATTTCTATGAGGTAAAGGGTAAACCCTTTCGCTGTCAGTGCCGGATCTGTGATTACCTATGCAAACAGTTTGGATCCAGATGAGACGCCGAGTAACTCGGCGTCTCATCAGGATCCAAACTGTTTGTTACTGTTACTATGTTTTTGAAACAAAAATGAAGAAAATCAAAAGAATGAAAATTTGTAGAAGACGACAAAGTTAGCAGACGACAGAGTTTGGCAGCGAAAGGGTTAAAAAAAATCTTAATCGGATTCATTCACATTAATTTTCATCGTTGACACTGCGTGACAGAATCTTGGAACCTTGACTTTGACCTTTGGGCATTTCTTCTGAAATGCTTACAGTTTCTTGATTCTGCTTTTATGAGTTATTAATCATTTACCTGGTATTGACGACTTTCATGTCTTGCAAACAGTATTCCAACAAATCAGACGGCTCATGAAGGAGTGAGTGAGTGAGTGAGTGAGTTGGGTCTACCGTCCGACCAACAGTATTTCAGTTGTTTGTAGACGGCATCCGCATGAAGGAGTCGTCTGATCAGAATCTGCTGTATTCGCTTATGAAATAATATATGACTTTACGGTTTCCGTCATGGAAAAATGTACATGTCCATATGCAGAGGTCCAGAAAAGATGCATAAATTTAAACATATTTAAGAATACGTGTATCTCCTTTATTATTCTCTTTGATTTTATGGCAGGATACATGTACCAAAAATAAGACGTATATTTTGACATGATAATCTTTGAAAAAAAGGTCCTTAGTGGTCGAAATTCCCTTTTTGGTATATTTTCTTCATTGTGCATATCTATATCATTTCATAAATGAACAGAGCAGACCCTGATTAGACGTCTCCTATATATAATAGCCCATGAGGGAATGGGTTAATATTCATGGAGGACAGAGTTAAGTAGATTTATACTCTAGATACAGCTGAACTTCGATTTCTCGAACTTCAATGGACCATACAAATTAGTTTAAGATTACAGAGATTAGTTTATAATCTAAACAATATCTCAAGTTCACAGCTTAATTTTTGCTTTCGGGGGAACACAACCCTTCAGAATTTTTAATGCAGATCTATTTAAAGTAATGATGGAAGCTCCTGTAGGAGCTTTCAGCATTACTTTCGACCTGCATTTAGCTGTCATGTGTTTCTACATACATGTATGTGTAGTGATACTTTTTAGAACATTTCTGTTTTATAAATTTTGGAAGGACCGAACTTTTAGTTCGAGTTATCCCGAAGTTGGAGTCATCCCGAGTTCGAGTTATCCGAAGTTAAAGCTCTATTTAATATTCATGATGTCCTTATTTCTTATATGACGGAATAAAGGACTGAAGGAGTGTCACCGGTGTTTAGCCATCAAGCGGTTTCTTTATGGGGATTTTACTGTAAACCGAAGGAGGGAACATGGAGTGGGAAAATATGTCATTCAAACATTCCTTAGTCATCTGACGACAGAAACACGCGTTATTCGTGACTATGGGTTAGGTTTGGTAATTTTATCTTCAGAAAACTGAGCTATTATCCATCCTTTGCAGTTTTCAGGTTTCTTAACTGCATTTCTTTCTATCAACTCAAATACTGTTTAGGTCCGACCGTGTTTGTATCTCGATGACGCATTTCTTTGCTGATTCAGTCACGATTTTCCACCATTACAAACATACGTTTTTCTACACTTTTGCAAACCGATAAGACCCATGTAGATCAGACCGTCCCTGTAGCAGCTATCTGGCAAAAGTCTGCTGTTTGTTTGAATAATGATATTCTATAATGTCTGTTAAAGTTTTCTTTTTTCATGTGCCATGATAAAAAACTGACTTATAATATTCATGAAATCATAAATAGTTTTAAGAATATCCATGAGGTAGGGGGTATATGCCAATGCTTGTAAATCTTTACCCTTCGCTTGCTATTCACGTCAATATACCTACCTGTAAATAGTGAAGACTCAGATGAGACAGCTCCTGCAGGAGCTGTCTCATCAGGGTCTGCACTATTTACAAGTTGATTGTGCAACCAGTGCACTCCACAGCGGTGATTGCACAGCGAAATACTTGTACACAGTGAAGATGTATGTAATTATACCACAGGGCATGGGTAAAGAAGGAGAAATGTATTTTAAAATTCAGCAAGCGAAAGGTTAAGATTTATTTTGAGGATGTTTCTGCAAAACTTCTTGTGCCGATGTTACTTTTAGAAAATAGTATGTGGGGCAAACAAAATAGTATGCGGAGCAAACAAAATAGTATGTGGGGCAAACAATGCAGGTCTTGTTCATGATGAATATTTATCTACACTGTTCGCGTGTATCCCTTTTCGGGACACTAGACGTATGTTGCTTAACTTACTCTTTGCAAACTAAGTAAATTTTCGTCTGCAACAATTCGTCCGCTGCAATTCTTGAAATAAACAGTCTATCATTTTTATGCAAAACTATGGCCAAATTGTGAAATAGTTTGGATCCTGGTGAGACTCCGCATTGTGCAGCGTATCATCTGGATCCAAACTATTTGCATAGGTACACGATTTCTCCGTTAGAGTTAAAGGAAGGATGGGTACAGGATAAAAGTTATATCGAATACAAAACCAACCAGACGTCTTGTAGAAAGGTGTATTTATAAGCTGTATTTATCTATGTATTTATATCTTCAATATATTTGAAAAAGGCACAGCATGACCGAACTACGAGAGGGCAGAGGTCATGCTAGACATTTAGATGTTATTTCGCTCTGCATTCACCTTTTTTTTAGCCCACTGACGCCTTTTCACGCCTCTATAAAAGTCTCTTTTTGAAACCATTGTGATAAACAGAGCATTTGCTCCATTGGAGCAAATGCTCTATTTATCACAATGGTTTCAAAATTAAACAATTAAAACAAACTTTTCTCTAGTAAATGCTCCTTTTCAGTAAATATCCCATGAGGGAATATGTTAATGACATCATTGGTCGTTATTTATTAAGTTGTCGCTTTAGCGAAGTTCTACTGTAGGTTGGGATACCGTTTGTTTGTTTTTGTTGTCTTTGCACTGATACAATTTGGAACAATTGCTCTTGGCGTAGGTACATGTAGTATAGACGATAACTAATATATGCAGAGTAAAGGATCGCCGAAGGAAATATCATAGCATCTTAGTAAATGCCAAATGTCAGCAACCTGATAGGGTACTCACCAGTTGGCACAGGGTTTCCTCTCGGTTGAAGGAAAGGCCTGAAAATACGTAGGCATTACCTTGGATAATTCTCTAGGATATGATTAGTATAGCTTAAAGTGCTGAGGTAAAGTAACCTAGATACTGATCTTGACTACCATTACATCAAAGACTGTTTTTAGACCCAACCTCTTTGAATAAACCTACCGAAACGGAGCATTAACTAGAGAAAAGTAAAATTTTAGAACTGTGTATTTCTGAAACAATTGTGATAACTATTTTACAGAGGCGTCAAAAGGCGCCAATGTGAGGGAATGGGTTAACGGTCCCGCCGAAACTTAACACAGCAGTTTTGCCCAAGCAGAGAGCACAGCAATAACAGGGGCAGGGTATGCAAAGTAATATAAGTTGGGGTGCTCTTGCTTACAAGTGTGTGAAGAAAACGGAGATGATATATATGATGAGATTGCCGCCACTGCTGTTGCTGAAGATGTTGATATTAATGAAGATGCTAAGTATAAGGAAGAAGAGACAAATCGTTATATTTATTATGATGATACAATGATAGAATATGAAGAGAAATGGTGTAAACATGAAGGAGAACGACATGATACTCAGGGAGCCAGTAGTGCCTACCGTGCCCCCCCCCCCCCTAGACTTTTTTCATGGGTACCAAAATGTTCAGAAAAGTGTCCTGAATCAGAATCGCGAATGTACTCAAACTTAAATTCTCTTAGGCTATGTGTATTTTAACCGTTTCCATGGCACCCCCCCCCCCCCCAGTTTTCGTAATGATGACCCATACCTACAAATTCGCCCATATCACAGCCAGTTTTTGTCCTAAACCTATAAAACTGGTACCAAATGGAAGATAAGTCATTGTGCTTTTATTTCCAACTTGTTTTTTTAAATTACCTTATTTGCATACGAGTTCATGAATATTAATGAGAACATTAAAAATAGTAAAAAAAAGTATAGAAATAACGTAAACCTTTCATTTTTTTTTTATCCTACAAATATCAGAAAATAACTTCAAATGCAGTTTAACATGATGACGAAACCCCCAGGAAACAAAATATCCAATTTGAGGACCATAACATTAATTTTAAGCACCATTTTCACCGTTTCCATTGTAACACCCTAGTTTTCGTAATGATGGTCCGTACCCGCAAAATCGTCCATATCACAGCCAGTTATTGTCCAAAACCTATAAAACTGGTACCAAATTGGAGATAGCACATTGTGCTTTTATTTCCAGTTTTTTAAATTACCTTATTTGCATACTCATGAATATTAATGAGAACATTAAAAATAGTAAAAACAATATAGAAATAACGTAAATAATGTAAACTATTCACTTTTTATCCTACAAATATCAGAAAACAATTTCAAATGCAGTTTAACCTGATGACCAAATCCTCAGAAAACAAAATATCAAATTTGAGGACCAAAAATTTAACTCTAAGTAACTTTTTAACTGTGTCCATAGTAACCATTCATTTCACTCTGTTCACACAGTTTTGTTAGTCGACACCTACCTGCAAAAATCTTCCATATCACAAGACGTATTTGTGCTAACTGTATAAAACTGGTACCGAATTAAAGCTAAGACAATGTGCTTTGGTTTAAAAGCTATAATTAGGAATTACCTTATTTGCATACACACGAATATTAATGAGAATAATTAAAAAATAGCAAAAAATAGAGAAATAACGTAAACCTCTCAATTTTAATCCTACCAATATCAGAAAACAACTTCAAATGTAGTTTAAAATGATGACAAAATACTCAGAAAGCTAATCATCTTAATTGATACCCAAACAATGAACTGTAAGTAAGATTGTAACGGTTTCCATGGTAACCGATCCTTTCACAAATTTTGGAAATTTGACATCCAACTGTAATACTCCGCTAGATCTCGATTATTTTTTAGGGAATCATGAAATCAATTGTTACAAACATAGATATGAGGCATTGCTTTAATAATAAATATTACTTTTCTGATATAAACTAATTTGCATATGTACATGTATGAATATTTATGAGAACAGTAATAGATGTTGAAATTTTCGACAGACACCAGTCTTTCTCTTATAAAGCAAACAAATATGGAAAATGGTTAGCTAAAGTTTACTATGATCACTGAATATCACCAAGATTATTAGATAAATAAATTTGGGACAAATTATATAGCACTGATGGTGATATATCTGTTTCCTAGGCAACCATTCTAACCTCATTGTTCATATTACAGAGTGTTTACATACCTGCAACATACAAAGATATTGCTGCCTTCTTGGGCGATAATTATAAATGATATAAACATATACCCGGTAGTTGATGTATGAATCTTAATGTTAGGTTCACTTTATGCAAATTACCTTATTTGCATCCTCATGAATATTAATTAGTGATAAGAAAACAAAGAGAAACAATATTGAAAATAACATGTTTCACGGTATGCCGAGCACAACATTACACCATTCTCCAAATATAGCTTGCAATGATAAATGTACCTTTTGGTGATAAATAAATGAATTTTAATTCTAAAACTGTCTAAAAGATGTTAAAGGACATGTATACATCTAGTAAAGGTTAATCCCACTCTCTGCTTTAAAACACCTTTACAGAAAGGTTCTTTGAGTATGCCGAGTCAACAAAAATAGATGAATGATATCTCACTTAACCCTTTACCAGCTGAATATTCATGTTAGAAATAATGACATCATGGGTATTTATCAGCTAATTTATAAATTGAAGGTCTGGCTCTCAGATCATACCTTAATTGGAGGCTAAAATGGAACAGTTTATATTGGATCTTCTCGTGTAATACTCTGATAAGAGCTAGGTCAAGATGATAACATTGCTGTTGAATGTCTGTGGAGCATACCCTTATTATAGGCCATAATGCAATCATATCTGTTGATTGACTGTCAGAGTTACATGTTGACAACCATTCTTCTCTAAAACAAGGGGAATGTCTGGGTCGACAAAGTATCAACTGGTAAATAACTCTTCAGATGTGCTGTATTAAGCAGGCCCTACAAGGGGGTAATGTTCCCATATCAGCATTGCGAAGTGCATCTGTTGGCTTATCTTCACACTTCTCCTTAATCTTAAACAATATCAATTCATTCACAGTGTGAAATCTTAGGTTGCCATACATTGCACACGTAAATTCATCCAAGTCTTGCACAAGATCTCCAGACACATCCCAAGAGTTGCCCAAACCTGCTAATTGTTTTTTATAAACATTGGCTTCTTTTCAATGGTCTTAGTGGGTGTCAAATGTTCTCAGCCATTGAATGCACTTGTAGAATCACAGCCACAGTACAAATGGAGACCCAGAATCTTCTGTGTATGCTTGGGCAACTTCTGACATGTTTATTATTTTTGATGACTGCCTGAGCCAGTATCAAACAAGACAGTAACACCTTCAAACCAGTTAAGGTAATACAGAAGAGTTCAAAGATGAACAGTTTTGTAGCCTTGTTCTTTTGCATGCTTGGTGTAAATAACGATCCTTGTTTCAGTTTCTTCCTGTGTTGAATTCAGGGCATCAAGACTATTTCTCACTGTTGATATACCATAGTCTGGCGAGAACTGGTTAGGCTCACCGTCATAGATGTGAAAAAACATTTCTGCCTTGCAGCCTCTAATCGTAAGGAATCAAGGAATTTTAGCAATTATTAGTGGTTCACAAAGACCCAATATGCAGATTGATATAGGTGAGCTGATGCAGAATCTGCTGACACCAGTTCCCTTCGGTATTGGTACGGCTGATGATGGCTTAGCAAGACAGACAAATCAAAGGGTCTTAAAACACATCACAGGATTACCAGTTCTCGACAGATGATGGTATATCAAAAGTCGAAACAGTCTTGAAACCCTGAATTCAACACAGGCTGTATGGGCTTTAAAATCACTGACACTTTAAAAACAATAACAGAAGATTGTTTGGGGTATCATAAGTACTTGGCTTTCAACAGTTACCATGGAAGCAGTGCATGGTCATTTTGGTAACAGTTTTAGACATAAAATTTATTTATTCATCATCAAAAGGTACATTTATTATTGCAAGCTATACTTGGAGCATGGTGTAATGTTGTGCTCGGCATACTGCGAAACATGTTATTTTCAATATTGTTTCTCTTTGTTTTCTTATCACTAATTAATATTCATGAGGATGCAAATAAGGTAATTTGCATAAAGTGAACCAAACATTAAGATTCATATATCAACTACCGGGTATATGTTTATATCATTTATAATTATCGCCAAAGTAGGCCGCAATATCTTTGTATGTTGCAGGTATGTAAACACTCTGAAATATGAACAATGAGGTTAGAATGGTTGCCTAGGAAACAGATATATCATCTATATAATTTGTCCCAAATTTATTTATCTAACAATCTTGGTGATCATAGTAAACTTTAGCTAACCATTTTCCATATTTGTTTGCTTTATTTACGTTATTTCTGTATTTTTTGCTATTTTTTAATTATTCTCATTAATGTCCATGTGTATGCAAATAAGGTAATTCCTAAGTATAGCTTTTAAACCAAAGCACACTGTCTTAGCTTTAATTCGGTACCAGTTTTATACAGTTAGCACAAATACGTCCTGTGATATGGAAGATTTTTGCAGGTAGGTGTCGACTAACAAAACTGTGTGAACAGAGTGAAATGAATGGTTACTATGGAAACAGTTAAAAAGTTACTTAGAGTTAAATTTTTGGTCCTCAAATTTGATATTTTGTTTTCTGAGGATTTTGTCATCAGGTTAAACTGCATTTGAGATTGTTTTCTGATATTTGTAGGATAAAAAGTGAATAGTTTACATTATTTACGTTATTTCTATATTGTTTTTACTAGTTTTACTGTTCTCATTAATATTCACGAGTATGCAAATAACACGGTGCATAAAAGCAATGCAAGTCTTGATGATGATATATTTAAATATAAAAATACTGCCTGTGGAAAAGGAAGAGATATATGCACAAGAAGATGATGACTTAGTGCCAGGTCTATTTGGAATATATGCAAAGGGCCAAGAAGATGTAGAATTTCAATTCCACAAATAAACATGCTACATTAGGTCCGTTTTTCTTTTCATTTCGTTTTTTTCTGTAACTGCTACTTGACGTGTTCATTTGGATATGATGTCAGATGAGACTGAATGCGTACCTCACACCCCTCTCTGTCTGTATGTATATATGTCTGTATTTCTGTCTGTCTGTCCGCCTCGTACTCCAAAACTGCAAACTTGCATTATTGTTGTAAGTACGCCATATTACGTATTTGCCTAACACTTGTTCTACATGCACATTTGTAAACTAGTGGATTTATTTGCAAATCGAGTGACTGCTTAACTCTTCGCTTGTTGAATTTTAAAACACATTTCTCCTTCTTTACCCATGCCCTGTTGTATAATTACATATATCTTCACTTCACATATAGCTGTCTCATACATGTATGGGTCTTCACTGTTTGTAGGTAGGTATATTGACGTGAACAGCAAGCGAAGGGTTAATGATGAACTAAAGTAATGTAGAAAGGTTTGTAGGAGTTTTCTGCACAACTGTCGCCCTGCTTTAATCGTCCAACTGTCATAAAACCCCATAACTATACATGTACCTGGTTTATAGGTATGTTACTATATTAACAACTTAACAAGAAATATGCAGTCGTGATGTTTGAGGTAATTATCGTTAAGCCTTTCCAAAAACTCTCTTACGTTATTTGTATTTCTTATGACACACGCAAACCTGTCATTTAATAGAAACAGTTGAACTTCGATATCTCGAACTTCAAGAACCATGCAAATTACTTAGAGACAACCATTCGAGTCATCCGATTTCCAATCTGAATAATTTCTCAAGTTCACAGATTAAAAACTTTCGAACTGAATTAAGCTGTCACATATTTCTAGATATACATTTTAGAACAAGTCTGTATCGTAAATTTTGGAAGGATGTTACTTTCACTTCGAGTTTGAGTTATCCGAGTTCGAGATATCGAAGTTCAACTGTATTAACCCTTTCCCTGTTCTATGTTTATTTCAAATTTCAATACCTACTGAATATTAATGAACAAAATAGTCATACTGAAATATGGAAGGTGTAAAATTGTAGCCATTTTAGAAAGTAAAGAAACAGATATTTCAAATTCCATTAGCAAACAGAGCAGACCCTGATCAGACGGCTCCTCTAGGAGCTGTCTGGTCTGGGTCTACTGTGTTTGCAAATGCGTGAAAACACGTTTATATGAGGGAAAGGGTTAATGTCCATCCTGTTTGTTCAAAATCACACTGTAAGTGTTATATACAGTTCAGATACTGGTCATAATCTGAGTTACTTCCACATCGTATGGGGGTCCAACGTGTTTTGTAAACCAGAACCATATACAATGTATAAAGGTGTGTGTGTTCCAATAATAAAATCGTCATTTCTCCACCAAACCCTATGTTGTGACCATTCTTTACAGTTCTAAAGATTGGCCACAACGTAGGGTTTAATGGAGAACCAGGGGAGCTATTCTTGAAAATATTTTGATTTGCGTATCTGATAATTATGTTCCTCTAAACATCGAAGAAATGATTTTAAAAAGTGGTCACAACATGGTGTTTGGTGGGTGAATAAAATACCTAATCTTAAAAAAATATCTTAACTCACGCATCGTATCTTGGCCTTTGGTAAAGATTGATCAATTAAAGCTTGGTACCATGAAAACAGTGCAGTCCCAGGTCAGATGCCGCTTTGAAAAGGCGGCATCTGACCTGGGACTTCACTGTTTTCTGTATTATTTTAGTCCAAGCATACAGGTTTTTAAATACAAATGTTTTACTAATATACCTTTATTATCTAGTTTAGAATATTATATTTAGTATGAAATTATTATTGCAGTCGACACTTTTAAATTTTGGCGCCAAAAGAGTTTAGCATTTATCGTCTTATCAACTATGAGAGAAAATAGAACAGCCCTGAACCAGTCACATCTTTCTTGAACTTCAACCTTTCCATGTTGAATATTCATGTAATGAAATCATGAATATTTTAGCTGAATTTTGATAATGGAATATGTACACATGATGTTGTGGTAGCCTATAAGTAGAAAATATAGAGACATACCTATTATAATGTCATAAGCAAACAGAGCATACCCTGATCAGACGGTCCATCTCTGTTTGCGAAGACTAAAATAGCATTAATTTGTATGATGGAAAGGGTGGATGCGTGTGATAGCTTAAAGCAGGAAATAGCTGTATCTTTCTGTAATACTGCCCTGCTTTGTGCAATCACCTGCTTTTTTTAAGGACACCGTTGCTTAATTAATAAGAGGTCGCTTAAATCTGAACTCCATAAATATGCATTTGCCTTTGCAAACAGAGTAGATCAAGATCAGACGGTTCTTATAGGAGTCGTCCAATTAGAGTCTGCTCTGTTTGGTTATGAATTATATGTATGTAGATCTACATCACTGTTAGCGCTGCATTAAGCAAAAAACTCCTTTGCTTAACCCTTTCCCTGTTCTGTGTTTATTCCAGAGTTCAATACCTACTAAATATTCATGAACAAAAAAGTTATTATAAAATATAAACGGTTGAACAGTATAGCTATTTTAGAAAGTAAAGAAACAGATCTTTCAAATCCCATTAGCAAACAGAGCAGACTTGGGACTGTATAACCCTTCGGTTGCACGTTGTTTTATTAATCGAGATAGCAACGTCACAGTTTTACCACACACATCGTATCTACGTAAGTTCATATATTATTCTCACACACCTAAGCTATCTTTGCCATGGTCCGTATCTATATATAACACGAAATAGTTCGTGAACTTCTCAAAATTAGATTACTTTCGTTATTGGATCGTAAAAACCTAAATGCGATGTAGAAAAACAATCTCTTCTATCTCGTCTTTATTATTTTCATTGTGAACCTTTTCCCTGTTGAATATTCATGTAAAAGAGCAACAGATTAAGGTACATACTGAAATGCTAAAATCGTCCTTTCTCCACCAACCCCTATGTCTTTTCGAGACGATTCTAAAGAGTGGTTTAAGGGTTTGGTAGAGAAATAAAGAAGTTATTCCTGAAAATATTTTAATTTACGCATCTTTACACCTCTGGTGTAAGAAATGATGACATCATGATTATTCATTAGCTGATTTGTGTTCATAATTGCGTATGATTTCATGAATAGTTTGTATTGGTAGAAACTGTAGAGCCAAATCGTTTATAATTTCATAAGCAATCCGAGCAAACCCTGATATGACAGCCCCTACAGTAGCCGTCTCAATAGGGTCTACTCTGTTTGCAATGGCGTGAAGAAGCGTTTATATGAAGGAAGGGGTTAAGCTATTACATGTGCCTCATACAAACGCTGTCTCACACCTTTGCAAACAGAGTAAACTCAGATAAGCATCTCCTATAAGAGCCCGCTGACCGCTGTCTGTTCTGTTTGCACAATACCAAAACATCATGTGTTCATATGCCACTATATTGTATACAAAAATTCAGCTAATAGATATAAAATTTTGTTATGTCATTATTTCTTACATGAATATTCATGAGATAAAGGGTTAGCCTGGGTCTTAATACGTTATATAGAACTCTTTTCTTTTCTTCTTCATTGTTTGTTTCAAAGGGAACAAACAGTTTGGATCCCGATGAGATGTCATCGTTACTCGGTGTCTAATCAGGATCCAAACTGTTTGCATAGTTAATCACAGACGTGGCATTGTCAGCAAAAGCGTTGATGCATGACGAAAGTAATGCAAAAAGAACTCCAATACGAGCTTTATAAGAGCTACAGATAAAAGTGTGTATAAAAATGCGTTAAATACTCGATACTACGAACACTCAAATGCGTTAAATACTCGATACTACGAACACTATGCGTTAAATACTCGATACTACGAACACTCAAATGAGTAACATTATTGATCTTTTACACAGGTGGCAGCTTAATGCAGGATAGGAGCTTTCTGCATGACTTTCATCCTACATTAAGCAGACACCTGCCTACAAAGACATAAATTCCTCCTTAGTACTAAAATTTCGTAGTATCGAATTTTTACTGTACTAAAATCGTCATTTCTCCACCAAATTTTATACTGTGACCACTCTTTAGAATCGTCTGGAAATAAAGGAGCTGTTGTTAAACTGTTTAAATTTACGCATCTTATCTGGACCTCTGTTAAATTATACATATAAGTTTCGTCCTGCTTTAACATTGAATTTCTTTATAGTGGACGCAGCTAGGTATCAAACAGTATAGATCCTGGCCAGTGGTTTGGTTATGTTAAGCGTCCGGTTGGGATCCACTCTACTTGCAATGCGTTGGGTATGATAAAAAAGTAACGCACAATGAGCGTTTATTAGATATAATAGTCAGATAAAGCGTTCAGATAATTATCAAACAGTTTTTGGTAATTACAGCACACGTCAGGTTCAAATAATAAATGCATATCCGGGAAACGTTTATATAATAGTTTCACTCAACCTGAACAGTGTGATTTCCACGTGCATTGTACCTTGGACATGTTCATGTGTCACTACAGGAACAAATCTGAATTGTGTGACAGTGGTTTTGCCCGTCTACTTTGAGCAGAAATCGGTGTTTATAAGCCATTCACAAAGATACAGGTGTGTTATCCTTTGGTGTCTTACTTATCATTATCATGTTTAAACCCTTTCCCTGTTCTGTATTTAGGGCAAATTTCAATACCTAGACAGCAAACAGAGCAGACCCTGATCAGACGGCTCCTCAAGGAGCCGTCTGATCTGGGTCTACTATGTTTGCAAATGCGTGAAAACACGTTTATATGAGGGAAAGCGTTAAAACCCTTTACTCGATAGATACTCGCAAACCCAGATCAGACTACTTTTCTGGTGTAAATATCGGTATAAATAAAACTATACATACATTATGTCTTACATGAATATTCAAGTAAATATTCTTAAATCAATTCCATATCAGTACATCAACAGTACCTTTTTGAAATGCACACCCGGTATTTTGAAAACTGTATTGAATTATCAGGTCCATCATGTCTTCACTTTTTGACATCAAATTTGTATCAATATATATATGCATTTTATCTAGAGCCTGTTTAGATGAGTATCTGATTGGAAGTTCAAATTTAACCAAATGCAAGCAAACCCAGATAAATTTCAGGCCATAGCCGTTGGCAAAAAGTCTTTCGGCAAACTAAAAAGCTTCAGTATAGCAAACAGTTCTATTCAGTGTGAAGAAACAGTTAAACTTTTAGGCATAGAAATTGACTTTTTACTAAATTTCAATGAACAGATCACCAAAATCTGCCAGAGGGTGGCAAGCCAGCTAAATGTGCTTCAGCGTCTCAGCAAGTTTTTAAATACTGAGAATAGACTTTTGGTTTTTAAATCCTTTATCAGGTCAAATTTTAATTATTGTCCAATCATCTGGCATTTCTGTAGCAAATCCAGTACAGAAAAACTGGAAAAACTCCAACATAGGGGCCTGAAAATTGTTTTTAATGACTATACTAGCCCATACCAAGACCTGTTAAATAGAGTGGATCTACCAACACTGCATTTAGGGAGGTTTCGTACCATTGCTACAGAAACATTCAAATGTATCAATGATATGTCACCTATCTATATCAGAGATTTAGTTAAACTTAAACAATCTTCTTATACTTTCAGATACGAAAATACATTTCAGGTACCGACAGTTCGGACCACGACATATGGTCAGAGATCCTTCCGCTTCGAGTCAGCACGGGTGTGGAACGGCCTCCCGAACCACCTCAGAACAACATTAGACTTTAGAGAGTTCGGGAGGTTGATCCGCACCTGGGCTGGACCTAGCTGTGGCTTGCCATATGCCGTGGTTAGTCTGTCTTATATTAATGTTTCTTTTATTTGCTACTGCCAAGTGTTTGCATGTTTTTTATTATTTCTGTAAATGTGCTGTGTTTTTCCCAATCTCACTGTGGCCTGCCTTACCTCTCTCTACAAATGATTTTCTCTCTAAGGTTTACAGGTTTTTTCGCATCTACCTGCTCTGACTTAAGAAGTAATTAACATGGCGCCACAGTGGTCTTGAGAAAAATGCCTTTTTGCTTACTTTTCTTTTCTTTTTGCTTGTGTATGTTGAATGCTGCTTCTTGCCGCTGTCAAGAGCTTGCTTGCTTTTTATGTTGTAATTTTGCTGTGATTTTTTCCCCACATATCTTAATCTATTATTTATATGCAAACCCTTCTTTTTACAGCCTGTTTTACTCTTGTTTAAATTATACTTATGTTTGTCGGAAAATAGCTGTTACAGCTAATGTTTATTGTTATATGGTATCCGACGTAAAATAAATCTTCTTGTATCTTGTATCTTGTATCTTGAAGAATGTTGAGTGTTTTATCCTTTCTTGCTCATTAAGGATAAACTTTAGAAAAAATCCTTAGTTATATATGAATATTCCTTAACCCTCTACTACATAAATATGCCTTCCTACGCCTTTGCAGACAGAGTAGACCCAGATCAGATGGCTCCTATAGGAGCTGTCTGACCAGAGTCTGCTCTGTTTGCTTATAATATAGGTATGATTCTACAGTTTCTGCCATGGCCATATATTCCTGTGTCCATGTGCTATTATAACAAATTAATCTCATGAATATTCATGATGTAATTATTTCTTATATGCATCCTCATGGAGGAAAGGGTTAAAGTCTTATAAAACCAATACAAGTAAAGTTATAAAAGACAAATAAAGTTTTATATAAAGTATGTATTTAACAAATAAGTCTTATCTAGAGTCAATGAATGAAAATTTACTCAATAGTTTTGCTATGGAAGTAGACAGAAACTTTCTCCTTAAGTTGTTCTAAGGTTAAAATATTCCTATATGGAGTTTTATGAGTATGTGCTCAGTCTCTAGTGGTGTTTTTCTATTCGCTCGTAACAACTATACTCAACTCAACTCATATTTTATTAAAGTCTCATCGCTGTACAGTGATAAAATGCGCATGATATAGGCATACTTTTAAAAATTACATAGCCATTCCCATCACAAGAGAGTGAAGAGACTGTATCAATTATCATAAAATTCTCTATACACTGGTATAAAACGCACAGCCTATGGTTTACATACCATATCTAAAAAAAAATAATAATAATACAGGCACCAATACTCATTAGGTTCCTTGTACCCAAGAATCTACAGGTAAGATCTATTAACCCTTTCCCCCATATAAAGGTGTTTTCGCACATTGCAAACGGAGTAGATCCAGATCAGGAGCCGTCTGCATGAGCTCTATGGCACAGATCTCGTATGGCAAACAAACTGTCTGTCTGTCCAGTCTTTCTGCTTGTTCGCCCGATTATTTGTCTGTAAGATAAACAAAAAATCCGGCCGTATGTCAAACGAAGTAAAATATACTTCGCGACGCAGGCCTTCTATGGTCTTCAGAAAAGCAAAACGGGATATTTGTGATTATTACGAAGTTGCTAGTTTCATGTTGCACATTTGCGCCATTTCCGTTTTCCGTTGTTCACGAATTTTTTGCAAAATCAATGGAATTTCGCTGGATTTAGAAAATTAAGCACAATGTAGACATGTTTCAACAGTCGCTATTTATAAATTATACTTAAATGTAATGAAAATTTTATTGATGGTTATATTGTATCAGGCAAGTCCTACCTATTTATATTCAGAAGTTGACATTATTTTCCGATTAGCTTGCCTTCTTTCGAAGGGTTGTGTTATAAATGTGTTTACAATATGGGGGTTTCCCTGTTTCTCCATTAAATATTGTGTACATCTTACGTAGCAAATAGTTGTTAGTAACTAAGTTTCTGGTGAGAGCTGTATCTGTTTTACTCTAGTTGTATCTTGAAAGGAATTTCATGAATTTAAGAAAATTCTAAGGATAATTTCTTAGAAAATTAAAGCAGACAAAGAATGGTACACGTACAGATACATGATTATGTAATTCAGTGTGCATAACTGAACATTGTTAATCATTGCTAATCTCTCATTACAATGGGAACTACTAAACAGAATATGATTTATAAAATAATGTAAAAATTTATTTGTAACTGGGTGTTCTTATAAAGAAACAGACCCAGGTCGCCAGGTTCGCAGTCATACACTCTACCACGTCGCCATAAAAGCGCGCTTGTACAGCAAGGCTGTACAAGTGATGATAAACCTACACACTGTGACATACTCCCCCAACAAGTTGAAATTCGTCCCGAATTTCTATGGGTATGAGAACGACTGGGAATCGATCTCGGAGCACATACAGTCACAGCCCCACGTTGGGCGCCAAATGTAACTAGGTTTTCTTATAAAGAAACATACCCGCTCAGACCCTGGATCGAACCCAGGTCAGCAGGTTCTCAGTCATACACTCTACCACGTCGCCATAAAAGCGCTTGTACAGCTGTACAAGTGATGATAAACCTACAAACTGTGACATATTCATTCATGTAACAAATAATGATGTCATGAACGGTGCTTGTCATCTTATCATAGGTCTTTGTTATTTATATGCTTTTATAATGGCATATGAAAATAATGAACAGCACATTTCGGTCATGGTAGAATTAGATCTAAATTCCATTTAAGCAGATCCTGATAAGAATTAAGACAGCTTCTTAGCCATCTGATCTGGGCAATCATCGTTTGCAAATTAAGACGTCAAAATTTGTCACTATCGGGTATGTTAAACATAATATGTCTCAAGTGAAGATATTGAGGCATAGAACAGTACTTAAGTTGATTTTGTTACATAAAGTTTCAATTCTATTAATAAAGTATTTGCATTCTTTTTTATTCAAGGTGATCTAGAGAAATAGTTTTATAATGTCTGAGAGCCAGGAGTTCACTGTGTATGAGACAGATAACAGTCAGGGTGTTACAGTGACAGTCAACCAGGCTGGAGATGAAGTGCAACAAATACAGTATATCACACATGATGGAACTGTGGTACCCTCTGGGCATATCGTGCCCAATGTTGCCAACCCAGCAAATGTCATACAGGTTGGAAGATTGGTTTTATTTTGTATATCAAAACTAAAGAAAACATCTTGCACATGTTGTTATACTCCCACAAACAAAGTTTGAAAGGAGTCTATAGGAGTTTGTTGGTCCGTGTAAATCTATCAGTGCAAGCTGTGGAGAAAAATACTCAGGGCCTTAGTTCACCTGGCTTTTTTTCTCTTTGCCATATTTTTTCAGCAAATAATTTTTATTTTTTTTTCTCCAATCTGAATATAATAAAGCCAATTTATTCATTCATTTCTATGTATTGAAACATTTAATCATTTTAATGACGTCACATGTTCGATGAATTTGGAAGTACAGTAAAAACCTCTATAATGGTCACTAAATTACAAAAAAAATTACATCAAGTAGTTTATGTTAAAGGCAGGCGACTGCTTCAAGCAAGGTGAAAGTAAAACAGAACGCTCCTATAGGAGCGTTCTGTTTTAATTTCACCTTGCTTTAAAGTTTAAGCAGCCACCTGCCCTATTACCAATGAATTAACACTAATTAGTGGCCATTATAGTGAGAGGTTTTACTGTATCAAGTTTGCTTTTATTTAGTAGATAACTGATTAAAGTCACATTATATTTTTAAGTGAATTAATTTCCAGGTTCTGCTATCAAATGGCTACACATGAGGTTTGGTATAGAAAATAAGATCATGTTGCATCTTATTTGCACTAAAATGACACTGGAAAATATGGCCGAACAAGCAGAAAAAAATTAATTTAGTACAATGATATCAGTAAATCATGTAACCATTGACTGATTTTTATCCCCCACCGCATAGCGGAGGGGGGTTATAGGAATGGCCTCCGTCCGTCTGTCCGTCCGTCTGTCCGTAACAATTTCGTGTCCGCTCCATATCTCCTATACCCCTTGAAGGATTTTCAAGAAACTTGCCTCAAATGTTAACCAAGTTGAGACGATGTGCAGAACATATGTGGCAGATATGTCGGGTCAAGGTCACATTTGAAGGTCAAGGGTTTTAACCTTCAATTTCCATTGCATTTTTGTGTCCGCTCCATATCTTCTAAACCCTTTGAAGGATTTTCATAAAACTTGAGTCAAATGTTAACCAAATTAAGACGATGTGCAGAACACATGTGGCAGTCATGTCGGCTCAAGTTCAAGGTCACATTTGAAGGTCAAGTGTTTAAACCTTCAGTTGCCATTACAGTTTCGTGTCCGCTCCATATCTTCTAAACCCTTGGAAGGATTTTCATAAAACTCGAGTCAAATATTAAATGAATTGAGACGATGTGCAGAACCCATGCGGCAGTCATGTTGGCTCAAGGTCAAGGTCACGTTTGAAGGTCAAGTGTTCTAACCTTTAATTTCGGTTACATTTTCGTGTCCTCTCCATATCTTCTAAAGCCTTTGAAGGATTTTCATAAAAGTTTAGTTAAATGTTAGCTAACTTGAGACGATGTGCAGAACACATGTGCCAGTCATGTCGGCTCAAGGTCAAGGTCACATTTGAAGATCAAGTGTTCTTACCTTCAATTTCCATTATAGTTTCGTTATCTCCTATACCCCTTGAAGGATTTTCAAGAAACTTGCCTCAAATGTTAACCACATTGAGACAATGTGCAGAACATATGTGGCAGTCATGTCGGCTCAAGGTCAAGGTCACATTTGAAGGCCAAGTGATTTAATCTTCAATTTCCATTACATTTCGTGTCCGCTCCATATCTTTTAAACCATTTGAAGGATTTTCATAAAACTTGAGTCAAATATTAACCGAATTGAGATGATGTGCAGAACACATGTGGCAGTCATGTCGGCTCAAGGTCAAGGTCACATTTGAAAGTCGTGTTCTTACCTTCAGTTTCCATTATATTTGTTTCCTCATCCTATTTTCTTAACAACTGGAAGGTATCAACTTAAGGTCAATGTCTTAATTTAGGTGGCGGCGGTGGGGGATATAGCTGTCCTTTGGACTGCCTTGTAATATATAGAAATTCTGTTCTATTGTTAAATTTATCACATAGTGCAACAACAAAAGAGAACATAGTGCAACAACAAAAGAGAAACTAGAAATGAAAAAGTGTAAGCATAGCTTTTCCCCATGATTTTTGGTTTAATGCAACTCTGCTGGCCTGCATCGTATACAGCTTGTTATAGTAGCCATTTTGTGACTTTTCTTTGAACTCACAGTAGTATAGGGAATGGGGGTTCTGGGCCACCTCTTTTAAAACTGTTTTAGAATAATCTAAGGCTTACAAAAAATAAACTTAAGTAACATGGTTTAATACTTAAAAGTTAAAACAGAGAATGATCAGTCTTGTAGGTCGTACACCTCTGAGCGTTCATACAGGAACGCCGCTGTTATGCAGGTTGTGTCCTTATCAACGCCGTATTGAGATCGCAGTGTGTAGTTTTTATTTATTACAAACGGAAAAACCGTAAAAATAAATATGTCTCCCCCATTTGTAATGGGGAGACATATTGTTTTTGGTCGAGTTGTCCGTCTGTCTGTCTGTCTGTCCGTCACACTTTCTTTTTTTGGCTGTCATTTCTAAACTAATCATTATAGAGCTTTCACATTTCGCACATGGAACAAGCATGATAGTTTAATTGATTTCAAACTTCATATATTGAACAAGCATGATAAGAGGAAGTGTCCTGCACAAGGGCCATAACTCTAGCATCAATATTTTTGGCCGGATTGCTCGCAATCCAGGCTTATAGATTGGCGAATGCCGTCCGGCCGGCCGGCCGGTTGAACTTTTTGTTTGAGTTAGTTATAGCCAAAGTATAATACCTACAGTAACCAAACTTGGCATGTGGTTTCAGAATGAGGGTCCCATTACATGTCATAGGTTAGCAGGTTACTATGACCCCTTTTTGACCTAGTTTTTACGCTTCATTGACTTAGAGAATTTCCAGGTTGACCTTTTTGTTTGTGTTAGTTATAGCCAAAGTATAACACCTACAGTAACCAAACTTGGCATGTGGGTTCATAATGAGGGTCACATTACATGTCATAGGTTAGTAGGTTATTATGACCCTTTTTTTACCTAGTTTTTACGCTTCATTGACTTAGAGAATTTCCAGGTTGACCTTTTTGTTTCCGATCGATAACTAATAAATGACTTGGCCTAGAATCTTCAAACTTGCTGTGGTGGTTGGTCATGACAACTGGATGACCCCTATTGTTTTTGAGGTCACTAGGTCAAAGGTCAAGGTCACAATGACCTTAACTGGTGAAATAGTTTCCGATCAATAACTGCTCAAGGGTTTGGCTTGGGATCTTCAAACTTGCTGTGATGGTTCGTCATGACCACTAGATGACCCCTATAGTTTTTGAGGTCAAAGGTCAAGGTCACCATGACCTTAACTAGTAAAATGGTTTTTGATCAATAACTGCTCAAGGGTTTGGCTTAGGATCTTCACATTTGCTGTGGTGGTTGGTCATGACAACTAGATGAACCCTCTTGTTTTTGAGGTCACTAGGTCAAAGGTCAAGGTCACTATGACCTTAACTAGTGAAATGGTTTCCGATCAATAACTGCTCAATGGTTTGGCTTAGGATCTTCAAACTTGCTGTGGTGGTTTGTCATGACCACTAGATGACCCCTAATGTTTTTGAGGTCACTAGATCAAAGGTCAAGGTCACCATGACCTTAACCAGTAAAATGGTTTCCGATCAATAACTGCTCAAGGGTTTGGCTTAGGATCTTCAAACTTGCTGTGGTGGTTGGTCATGACCACTAGATGACCCCTATTGTTTTTGAGGTCACTAGGTCAAAGGTCAAGGTCACCATGACCTTAACTGATGAAATGGTTTCTGATCAATAATTGCTCAAGGGTTTGGGTTAGAATCTTCAAACTTGCTGTTGTAGTTGGTCATGACCACTGGATGACTCCTATTGTTTTTGAGGTCACTAGGTCAAAGGTCAAGGTCACCATGACCGTAACTGGTAAAATTGTTTCTTATCAATAACTGCTGAATGGTTTGGCTAAGGATCTTCAAATTTGCTGTGGTGGTCGGTCATGACAACTAGATGAGCCCTCTTGTTTTTTAGGTCAAAGGTCAAGGTCACCATGACCTTAACTGGTGAAATGGTTTCCAATCAATAACTGCTCAAGGGTTTGGCTTAGGATCTTCAAACTTGCTGTGGTGGTTTGTCATGACCACTAGATGAGCCCTCTTGTTTTTTAGGTCACTAGGTCAAAGGTCAAGGTCATCATGACATTAACAGGTGAAATGGTTTCCAATCAATAACTGCTCAAGGGTTTGGCTTAGGATCTTCAAACTTACTGTGGTGGTTGGTCATGACAACTAGATGACCCCTATTGTTTTTTAGGTCACTAGGTCAAAGATTAAGGTCACTATGACCTTAACTGATGAAATGGTTTCCGATTAATAACTGCTCAATGGTTTGGTTGGGGATCTTCAAACTTGCTGTGGTGGTTGGTCGTTACCACAAGATGACCCCTATAGTTGTTGAGGTCACTAGGTCAAAGGTCAAGGTCACCATTACCTTAACTTGTGAAATGTTTTCAGATCAATAAATGATTAGTGGTTTGGCTTAGGATCGTCAAAGTTGCTGTGGTGATTAGTCATGACCAGTAGATGACCTCTATAGTTGAGGTCACTAGATCAAAGGTCAGGGGGTGTGGGGGTATACATGCTTTACAAATATCTCTTGTTTTTTATGCTTCAATGAATTTCTAGATTGACCTTTTTAACATGTGGAGTCATAATGAGGACCTCATTACATGCAATTGGAATATGTTTAACTATTTATTATGCCTTCAGCATCTGCTGATGCAGAAATGTATAATGATGGACTGTTCATCTATATCACTTTAATCGGCAATCCGGCCATACCGACATTGGCGGTTTCTTGTTTTAGTTATTCTCCTTTTTATACGCCCGAAGGGACGTATTATGGTATGGCGCATGTCGTCCGTCCGTCCGTCTGTCCGTCCGTCCGTTAGCAATTTCTTGTGCAACTAACTCCTCCTTTATTTTTAGCTCACCAGAGCACAAAGTGCTCAGGGTGAGCTTGATCACCAGATGTCTGTCGTCCGTCGGCGTGCGTCGTCCGTCGTCGGGCGTCAACAATTTGAACCTTTAAAAATCTTCTCCTCTGAATCTACAGGGTTCTCAGCTTTCATCTTTGGTACATAGCATCACCTATAGGTCCTCTACAAAAGTTATATAAATTATGCCCCTGGGGTCAAAATTGGCCCCGCCCCAGGGGTGGGAAGTTTTCAATAGAAACATATAGTAAAACTTTGAAAATCTTCTCCTCTGAAACCAGAAGGTTATTAGCTTTCATATTTGGCACATAGCATCATGTTCAGGTCCTCTACAAAAGTTATATAAATTATGACCCTGGGGTCAAAATTGTCCCCGCCCCAAGGATGGGCAGTTTTCAATAGAAACAAATAATGAAATCTTTGAAAATCTTCTCCTCTGAAGCTGAAAGGCTCTCATCTTTCATTTTTGGTACATAGCAGCATATGCAGGTCCTCTACAAAAGTTATATAAATTAAGGCCCTGGGGTCAAAATTGGCCCCGCCCCAGGAGTGGGCAGTTTCCAATAGAAATATATAGTGAAAACTTTGAAAATCTTCTCCTCTGAAACTAGAATGTTCTCAGCTTTCATATTTGGCACATAGCATCATTTTCAGGTCCTCTACAAAAGTTATATAAATTATGGCACTGGGGTTAAAATTAGCCCCGCCCCAGGGGTGGGCAGTTTTCAATGGAAACAAATAGTGAAATCTTTGAAAATCTTCTCCTCTGAAACTGGAAGACGCTTAGCTTTCATATTTGGCACAGATCATCATGTTCAGGTCCTCTACACAAGTTATATAAATTATGCCCCTGGGGTCAAAATTGGGGCCGCCCCAGGGGTGGGAAGTTTTCAATAGAAACATATAGTAAACCTTTGAAAATCTTCTCCTTTGAAATCAGAAGTTTCTCAGCTTTCATATTTGGCACATAGCATCATGTTCAGGTCTTCTACAAAGTTATATAAATTATGCCCCTGGGGTCAAAATTGGCCTTGCCCCAGGGATGGGCAGTTTTCAATAGAAACAAATAGTGAAATCTTTGAAAATCTTCTCCTCTGAAACTGGAAGGCGCTCAGCTTTCATATTTGGCACAGAGCATCATGTTCAGGTCCTCTACAAAAGTTATATTAATTATTGCCCTGGGGTCAAAATTGTCCCCGCCCCAGGGGTGGGCAGTTTTCAATGTAAACAAATAGTGAAAATCTTCTTCTCTGAATATGGAAAGTTCTCAGCTTTCATATTTGGCACATAGCATCATGTATAGGTCCTCTACAAAAGTTATATGAATTATGGCCCTGGGGTCAAAATTGGCCCCGCCCCAGGGGTGGGTAGTTTTCAGCAGAAACATATAGAGAAAACTTTGAAAATCTTCTCCTCTGAAACTGAAAGGTTCTCAGCTTTAATATTTGGCTCATAGCATCATGTTCAAGTCCTCTACAAAAGTTATATAAATTACGCCCCTGGGGTCAAAATTGGCCTGCCCCAGGGCCGGCTAGTTTTCTATAGAAACATATAGTGAAAACTTTGAAAATCTTCTCCTCTGATTGTCTGGTGAGCGCTTCAGGGCCATTCTGGCCCTCTTGTTCAACATAATTTCTTCAAACTTTCAGGAATGATAGATACTGATGTGTAGTTGTGCATATCAGTGAGATAACTCTCATATCATTTTTCATTCTGGAGTTATTGCCCTTTGATAGTTTCGGGTAGCAATTTCTTGTGCAACTAACTCCTCCTTTATTTTTCAACATAATTTCTTCAAACTTTCAGGAATGATAGATACTGATGTGTAGTTGTGCATATCAGTGAGATAACTCTCATATCATTTTTCATTCTGGAGTTATTGCCCTTTGATAGTTTCGGGTAGCAATTTCTTGTGCAACTAACTCCTCCTTTATTTTTCAACATAATTTCTTCAAACTTTCAGGAATGATAGATACTGATGTGTAGTTGTGCATATCAGTGAGATAACTCTCATATCATTTTTCATTCTGGAGTTATTGCCCTTTGATAGTTTCGGGTAGCAATTTCTTGTGCAACTAACTCCTCCTTTATTTTTCAACATATTGTGTAAATAGAACAGCCTTCGGGCGTATATTGCCCCGTCTTGCGGTGCTCTTGTTCATATTTTCTTGTCCGGACAATAACTCTATCTACTGGTTCAATTGATTTGAAACTTCACATATGGAACAAGCATGATAAGAAGAAGTATCATGCACATGGATCATAACTCTAGCATCATTATATTTGGAGTTATTTCCCTTTTGTCATATTGTTTTTATTTTTACAAATACATGTACCATTCAGGTTTGTCATGTATATATCATTGTTAACTACACCATGGGTGGGTGGGTCAGTGGAGGTTTCTTTTAATCCTGTGGGGGACTCATGTATTGCATAGCAATACAATATTAACTTGTTTCCCTTTGTTCTGATTTTCGCACTCCAGCATATTAACAGTTTTTGCGTCAGCTGCTAGCAGGTGACACATGTGTTCCTCCAAACACTCTTTTTAGAAATACTACTCAGAATTTTTATATGAAAGTCAGTAAGGTTAAGAATAAAAAAGTGACAAACAGAAAATTCTAAATAACTAATCTGAATGATTTTGGATATCCAGGTAGCAGATGGTGTTGCTGCATTGAATACCCAGCATACCGCCGCCCAGGTTGTTGTAAACCAGTCACAGCCACAAGCAACACAAGTTGTTCAAGGACAGACAGTAAGATAGCTTTATTTCAATGAGCCATATGATTTGAAGTAGTTGTAATTAAATGTTTTATAAAGTCTCAAATACAATCAAATGTAATTAAATTGACTCTTAGATCTGAAAAAAAACAAAAAAAAACAGGCTTGCTTTTGTCCCGCTGGTGGTGATATCATTTATGAAAAATTATATAGAATATACGAAATTTCAGCTTTGTCTCAAAACGTCCCAAGCTTTATTTTTTCGGCCGCCAAACGTTACAAAACGTCAATTTAGGGACATTTTAACTGATTTTAGACATAATTATTTCATGAGCCTAACGCCTGTGATAGGAGCCATCTGATCTGGGTCTACTCAGTTTGCAAAGACATAGAAAGGCTTATTTATGGGAAAAGGATTAAAGACAGGAAAAAATGCTACCACTAATAATTTGAGCCATGCCGTCAATAATGTGATTTTATGAGTATGAAAAATACCTTTTGCATATGGTACAGACCTGGACGCGACAATATCAATCTCATGCAGCTTCTTATCTTGATGTGTACTGTTTCACAGTTTGCAATATCTGTTATCAATGTATCAGAGAGATGGATAAGATGTGTGAATTAAAACTTCATGTTCAGTTGTTTGAAACATAAGGTCTCACCATCTGTTAGAGTCATACAGTAGAAATTGACTTAAGTGGCCATCAAATAAAGGTCTAATTGTGGATCTGTAAGGCAGGTGATAGCTTAATGCAGGTCAAAGGTAAAGCAGAAAGCTCCTGTATGAGCGTTCTGCTGCTTCTGCATTATATTTGCCCTGTATAATCATCAAGCAGCCACCTGCTTTTTAAGACTTCTATGTTCAATAAATTAATGGTGGCTTAAGACTAGTTCTACTGCATTCAGAAAGCATGCATATACATGTACATGTACTTAACCCTTTCCCTCTGAGGGCCTGTTCTATATTTAGACCAAATTTCAATACCTACTGAATATTCATTGACAAAATAGTTATAATGAAATATAGAATGTGGAACATTATGGCCATTTCAGAAACAAATCTATCAAATTCTAATAGCAAACAGAGTAGACCCTGATCAGACAGCTCCTCTAGGAGCCGTCTGATCTGGGTCTACTCTGTTTACAGATGCGTGAAAACACGTTTATATGAGGGAAAGGGTTAAGTGTACTCAGTAACATCTGTGAACCATGAAAAAGTGGAGAGTTTACTTAACAATAAATTATATAATTATATAATACATTACATCAATAAAACTTTGAAACAAATAAGAGTCTAACTAACTATGATGGTACCTCTATCATGCTCAATACACCAGTAAAGTTGGAAGAAAAAGCTCACATAGTTGACATTGGAATTCTGAACTATTATTCATTTTCATAAGGGCCCCATTCTGATTAATTTCATATTGAGGAAAGTTATGGTTCTTAAAAAAAACAGACACAGGTTTTGACGGAGAAATGAAAAAGTTGTTTCTGAAAATGTTTGAATTTACACATTTTATCTGGAACTCAGCATTATCAAGTACATTGATTTTCCAGGTAGTGCAGACGGGAGGTTCAAGTGTTGCCAACGCTCTTGGTGTACCCCAGATGTTGTTCCTCAACCAGATATCGGTGAATGGCCAGACTTCATTTGTGTTGGTAGATTCAAATGGCAAACCTGTGCAATTACCACAGGGTGAGTATGATACATGTAGAAGAAATTAATCTTCAAAATTTCTTCTTCTGCTTTCAGGACAAGTAACAAAACATTGTTTTGATGGTCGCTTTAGAGAAGCTTTACTGTACTTTCAAAGCTTGAACAAGAACAGAAGAAAAGAACAGTAGCTGTAGTTGGGCGTTTAACAATCAAGTACTAGATTTTGAAACAGTTTTAGTCTCAGTGTTGTTTGCATGGTCTGACCAGGATCTGCACTGTTCCCATGCTCTGATGAGTGATAGTCAATGGTGATTTGATCGAACATGTTGGCTAATCTGGATCTTCACTCTTTGAAAATGTTTTTATAGACCCCCTAAGTACAATGTATATTCATACACATACAGTAGTCTCTTTATTGAGTTTCTGCTGTATAAGTCTTGCTATATCCTACTTCACCTTTCTCCTGTTCAGTTTATCTTCCATTCTAAACGTTTCCTGCTCAATATTTTGACAACAGTCTTGACAAGTTGCAAACATTTTGGATTTTACTCACATACTGAGCTACTCTACAATTGATCTTAATCAAAACTGCAAATTCAAGGCTTGGCATTGTATGTACTAAATGGCTTAGACAAACACCATAGGATTAGATTTTTTTTTAAATTTCATAAGCAAACAGAGCAGACCCTGATCAGATGGCTCCTATACAAGCAGTCTGATCATGGTCTGCTCCATTTGCAAAGGTGTGAAAGGGCGTTTATTTGAACGAAAGTGAAAACTGAGGAATCTACTTCCTGTGGAACCATTTCTATGTTTCTCTTCCTCTTCTTTGTGATAAAGATAAATAGTAATGGTAATTTGTTACAAATAAAGATCTATTTTTATGCCCCCCAAAGGCGGGTATATAGTAATTGCATTGTCTGTCCTTCCATCCGTCCCAAATTTCCTGTCCCTTCTATAACTTTTTTTTATCTGTGAATGGATTTCAATATAACCTGGCACAAATGTTCACCACACAAAAATGATGTCTCGCGCACAACTCCCTGGTCCATGGGTCAAAGGTCGAGGTCATCCTTCAGGGTCAACGGTCGGGGCATAAGTGTTTCACAAACACACCCTTGTATTTTGTTTCAAACTACAAATATAATATAAAAAAAAATGATCATATTCTATGTAGAACCACTATGGCAGATGGGAATGTGTCACATTCTAAGCATAGAGGATCTTACATGAGTGTTTGTAACAAATTGTTTTTATGAAACGAGTTCACTGTAATAATATGACGAGTTTTAGCAAGTGTCATAATCATTATAGTAACAAGTTTCATGAAAACAATTTGTAATGAACACGAATGTAAGATTCTTTTTATCACAAAAGTCTTAAAAATGCAATAAAAAAATGAAAATGGCTATAGGTGATGGCTGTTTCGGCCATTGCTTACAAACAGCATAGTAATACAATGGACGGCACTCATGGAGTGCTACAATTAGCTTACGCTTAAATAAGCGCTACGATTGGCTAGCAATTACTAATTTGCATAAAAATGCACTGGTGTATTTTCGTGATTTAGGGCACTCTGTTGCAGCACTTCCACAAAGCAGATTTTGTGATAAATATGTTTATTAGTTGTGCAGATGTTACATATTCTAAGTATGTGTAATTATTTAGCAGTGTTACCTGATAGCCTATCCATGTTGTATTTCAGGTGTTCAAGTCATAAATCTGCCTACACAGTCTCCTGGCCAACAAATTGCAATGGTATGTCACTGTGTTACCTTGACACTTCCCCATAAAATATTTGTGTGAATTGATCACTTCGTGAATATTCATTAACTTACATTTTTTGTGTCACCTGCCAAGAGGCAATGTGTCACTTAGGGATCACTTTTCTGTCAACTGTCTGTGACACTTTCTTTTTTTGGCTGTCATTTCTAAAATAATCATTTATATAGAGCTTTCAAATTTCACATGTGTCTTCCTCTCATTGAGAACCATTGATGTAACTTAAGTCCATCACTCTGCATGCAATACTTTTTGAGGTATTACCCCTTGTTCTGATTTTCGCACTCAAGCATATTAACCCTTCGCTTGCTATTCGCGTCAATATACCTACCTGTAAATAGTGAAGACCCAGATGAGACAGCTCCTGCAGGAGCTGTCTCATCAGGGTCTGCACTATTTACAAGTTGATTGTGCAACCAGTGCACCCCACAGCAGTGATTGCACAGCGAAATACTTGTACACAGTGAAAACATATGTAATTATACAACAGGGCATGGGTAAAGAAGGAGAAATGTATTTTAAAATTCAGCAAGCGAAGGGTTAACAGTTTTTGCGTCAGTTGCAAGCAGGTGACACATGTGTTCCTCCGAACACTTGTGTAATGTAAAATTTTCATGGGAATTATTTGCTTCGACAAAAACAAGCTCAGAGCTAAAGGTGCGCACCCAAACACTAAAACCGTCATTTTTCCACCAAACCCTATACAGTGACCACTCATTATACCCCCACAAACAGAGTTTGAGGGGGGTATACTGGAATCAGCCTGTCGGTCGGTCGGTCGGGCGGGCGGTCGGTCGGTCTGTCTGCAAAATCTTGTACGGTGAACTCCTCCTTCAGTTTCAACCCGATTCACTTGACACTTGGCATAATTGTTAATCAGGAGTAGTAGATGTGCAAGACACAAATTTCAGGTCTGTGTGACCTTGACCTTGACCTTTGGCCTTGAAATTGGCATTCTGTTTGCAGAATCTTGTACGGCGAACTCCTCCTTCAGTTTCAACCCGATTCACTTGACACTTGGCATAATTGTTAATCAGGAGTAGTAGATGTGCAAGACACAAATTCCAGGTCTGTGTGACCTTGACCTTTGGCCTTGAAATTGGCATGCGGTCGGTCAGTCTGTCTGCAAAATCTTGTACGGCGAACTCCTCCTTCAGTTTCAACCCGATTCACTTGACACTTGGCATAATTGTTAATCAGGAGTAGTAGATGTGCAAGACACAAATTTCAGGTCTGTGTGACCTTGACCTTGACCTTTGGCCTTGAAATTGGCATTCTGTTTGCAGAATCTTGTACGGCGAACTCCTCCTTCAGTTTCAACCCGATTCACTTGACACTTGGCATAATTGTTAATCAGGAGTAGTAGATGTGCAAGACACAAATTTCAGGTCTGTGTGACCTTGACCTTGACCTTTGGCCTTGAAATTGGCATTCTGTTTGCAGAATCTTGTATGGCGAACTCCTCCTTCAGTTTCTACCTCATTCACTTGACACTTGGCATAAATGTTAACCAGAAGTAGTAGATGTGCAAGACACAAATTTCAGGTCTCTGTGACCTTGACCTTGACTTTTGACCTTGATCTGTAGAAAAACCTTGTTCGGAGGATATCTCCAAAACTATATTCTTTAGGATTACCAAACATGGTGTGTGGATACATATTGGGATTGCTGAGTGTGGTGTACCACTTTCAGGCTACTTTGACATTGACCTTGACCTTTGACCTTGAATTATTGAAAAATCTTGTTCGGAGCATTATATCCTATACTGTATCATCTATCTGTCTGCAAAATCTTGTACGGTGAACTCCTCCTTCAGTTTCAACCCGATTCACTTGACACTTGGCATAATTGTTAATCAGGAGTAGTAGATGTGCAAGACACAAATTTCAGGTCTGTGTGACCTTGACCTTTGGCCTTGAAATTGGCATTCTGTTTGCAGAATGTTGTACGGCAAACTCCTCCTTCAGTTTCTACCTCATTCACTTGACACTTGGCATAAATGTTAACCAGAAGTAGTACATGTGCAAGACACAAATTTCAGGTCTCTGTGACCTTGACTTTTGACCTTGATCTGTAGAAAAACCTTGTCTGGAGGATATCTCCAAAACTATATTCTTTAGGATTACCAAACATGGTGTGTGGATACATATTGGGATTGCTGAGTGTGGTGTACCACTTTCAGGCTACTTTGACCTTGACCTTGACCTTTGACCTTAATTTATTGAAAAATCTTGTTCGGAGCATTATATCCTATACTATATCATCTATCTGTCTGCAAAATCTTGTACGGTGAACTCCTCCTTCAGTTTGAACCAGATTCACTTGACACTTGGCATAATTATACCCCCACAAACAGAGTTTGAGGGGGGTATACTGGAATCAGCCTGTCGGTCGGTCGGTCGGTCTGTCTGCAAAATCTTGTACGGCGAACTCCTCCTTCAGTTTCAACCCGATTCACTTGACACTTGGCATATTTGTTATTCAGGAGTAGTAGATGTGCAAGACACAAATTTCAGGTCTCTGTGACCTTGACCTTGACCTTTGGCCTTGAAATTGGTCTTGAAATTGGCAGGCAAAATCTTGTACGGCGAACTCCTCCTTCACTTTCAACCTGATTCACTTGATACTTGGTATAAATGTTACTCAGGAGTAGTAGATGTGCAAGACACAAATTTCAGGTCTCTGTGACCTTGACCTTGACCTTTGGCCTTGAAATTGGTCTTGAAATTGGCAGACAAAATCTTGTACTTTGAACTCCTCCTTCAATTTCAACCTGATTCACTTGATACTTGGCATAAATGTTACTCAGGAGTAGTAGATGTGCAAGACACAAAATTCAGGTCTCTGTGACCTTGACCTTGACGTTTGGTCTTGAAATTGGTCTTGAAATTGGCAGGCAAAATCTTGTACTTTGAACTCCTCCTTCAATTTCAACCTGATTCACTTGATACTTGGCATAAATGTTACTCAGGAGTAGTAGATGTGTAAGACACAAATTTCAGGTCTCTGTGACCTTGACCTTGACGTTTGGCCTTGAAATTGGTCTTGAAATTGGCAGGCAAAATCTTGTACGGCGAACTCCTCCTTCACTTTCAACCTGATTCACTTGATACTTGGCATAAATGTTACTCAGGAGTAGTAGATGTGCAAGACACAAATTTCAGATCTCTGTGACCTTGACCTTTGGCCTTGAAATTGGTCTTGAAATTGGCAGACAAAATCTTGTACTTTGAACTCCTCCTTCACTTTCAACCTGATTCACTTGATACTTGGCATAAATATGTTACTCAGGAGTAGTATATGTGCAAGACACAAATTTCAGGTCTCTGTGCCCTTGACCTTGACCGTTGGTCTTGAAATTGGCAGGCAAAATCTTGTACTTTGAACTCCTCCTTCACTTTCAACCTGATTCACTTGATACTTGGCATAAATGTTACTCAGGAGTAGTAGATGTGCCAGACACAAATTTAAAATCTCTGTGACCTTGACCTTTGGCCTTGAAATTGGTCTTAAAATTGGCAGGCAAAATCTTGTACGGCGAACTCCTCCTTCACTTTCAACCTGATTCACTTGATACTTGGCATAAATGTTACTCAGAAGTAGTAGATGTGCAAGACAAATTTCAGGTCTCTGTGACCTTGACCTTGACCTTTGGCCTTGAAATTGGCAGGCAAAATCTTGTACTTTGAACTCCTCCTTCAATTTCAACCTGATTCACTTGATACTTGGCATAAATTACAGAATTTTCTCTATTTGAACTTTGGGTATTTTTGTTATTTGGTCCTGTTACATGTTCAAAACTTGGATTTGCAATCAAGGCTGCCGTGTGGGGGTATTCATCACCTTTAGTGATAGTTCTAGTTAGAATCATCTCTTCGAGACGATTCAAATGAGTGGTCACAGTATAGGGTTTGGTGGAGAAATAAAGGAGTTATTCTTGAAAATGTTTAAATTTGCACATCTTATCTGGACCTCTGCAGGTTTATATAAGTCCATAAGTAAACAGACTAGGCCATGATTAGATGTCTAATGCAGGAGCCATTTGATCTATTTGTAAATATGATCTAGATCTACTCTGTAAAGCCTTGAAGAATTGTTTATATTAACCCGCTGCAAATACTGGACTTATTGCCATTTTGTTTGATGAAAATAGAAGGTATGCGTCAGTATTTGACTTTACCCTTTCCCTCAATAAACGCCTTTTCACGTTTTTGCAGAGTAGCCACAGATCAGACGGTTCCTGTAGGAAATTGTATTAGATATGATTCTACAGTTTCTACCAATACCAAAACCACCCTAATAGGTCTTTATAACAATTCAGCTAATGAATATTCATGTTGTCATTATTTCTTATAGGATATTCAATAGGGAAAGGGCTACATTTCACCCTCTCTGGCAGTCAGTCGATAGGATGGGCGGTTGTCAGTCTGTCTGTAGGCATTTGAACATGGGTAGTTGGTGTCGCGAACTCTACCTTCATTTTTGAAGTACTGAATTTATATCTGGCATACATAATAACCACTAATAGTAGATGTTCAAGAGGGAATTTTCATGTGTTTACTACTGAGCATTGCAGAAAATCTCCCCTAGAACTGAGTATCTTTTGTCATTTTGGCATGAAACAGGTATTTGGATTTGTGATCAAAGCTGCTGTGCGGGGGTATTTCATCACCTTTAGTTCTAGTTTTTATGCAAAACTATTGTTTGTTTTCAGCCTGGGGAAACAGGAGAGGAACCTCTGTATGTTAATGCCAAACAGTATCACAGAATATTGAAGAGGAGACAAGCACGAGCCAAACTAGAGGCACTAGGGAGAATCCCTAAAGAGAGACAAGTGAGTAGTAGAATAGTGTTACGACTCACGAGTACAGTAAAACCACTCTATACCGGACATTCAATTTAGTATAAATATGCTAAAGACAGCAGCTTAATGCAGGGTGAAAGTCATACAGAAAGCTGCACTAGTAGCTTTCTGCATGACTTCCACCAAGCAGTCATCTGCCTAAAAGTATATAAATTCTTCTCTACTAGAATCCCGGGTTCAGAGGGGTTCTACCGACTATTACTGGACGTCCAAGGACATCTGGTGGTCTGTTTTCATCAAGGGCTTGTGCTTTAGTTATGGTTCTTTTACTTGATTTACCAATTACTTATGATTATAATATGTGCTAAATTACAAGCAAGCTCTGACAGCAATACTGGTGGTAAGTTGAGCAGAAAAAAACAAAGATTGCTTATTTTGTTTTGCATGGTCAGAATTCTGTATAATTTGTCACACAAATAATTATCTACCCTTTTTAGCTCCACTTTTTCAAAAAGTGGAGTTATTGTCATGACCCTCTCATCCGTGGCCGCGTTGGTTAACCTTTTTGTTAAGGTCCATTTCTCAGAAACCATCAAAGATATTTGGTTCATATTTGGTATGTATGTTTACTATCACAAGGGCAACCCATTTCACAAGGGTAGGTAACCCTAAAATTCATTTTGCCATAGTTATGTCCCTTTTTCGACTTAGAATTTTCAGTGTTAGACTTAGTTAAGTTTTATGTTAAGGTCCATGTCTCATAAACTGTCCAAGATATTTGGTTCAAATTTGGTATGCATGTTAACTATTACAAGGGGGACCCATTCCACAAAGGCAGGTAACCCTAAAATTAATTTTGCTATAGTTATCTGCCCTCTCTGACTTAGACTTCCACTACACTATCCAGCACTAAAGAAAGTGGAGCGCAATGTCTGCGGACAGCTCTTGTTTCTTATTCTTATTGTTTCTTGTATAGATTTTGTCTCTACATATATATACCCGTTCCCTAATAAACATTTATACATGAATATATCTTTACATGAAGATTCATGATCTTTAACATGAATATTGAAAAAAAAACACATTTATAATCTGAGGTTTTCAAGGGAAGTGTTTGCTTTGGCAAAAGATTTAAGGTCAGATCAATATAATTTCATAAGCAAACAGGGCAGACCCAGATCAGACAGCTCCTACAGGAACTGTCTGATCTGGGTCTACTCTGTTTGCAAAGGCATAATAAATGGTTTGTATGAGCAAATGGGTTAAATTTATCAATTAGTTATGAATCTGTGACTACCAATGCAAACAGTTTGGATCCAGATGAGACACAAAGCTACGCATCCAAACTGTTACATACAGTAAAACCTCTCTATAATGGCCTCTAAATTGTGTTAATAAATTGGTATTTTGGGCAGGTGGTTGCTTAAAGCAAGGTGAAAGTAAAACAAAACGCTCCTATAGGAGCGTTCTGTTTTACTTTCACCTTGCTTTAAGCATCCACATGCCTTTAACACAAAATACTTGATGTAATTTAGTGGTCGTTATAGAGAGGTTTTACTGTACTTGGATTATGTCGAAGGAAATATATTCTGCTTCAAAATCTGAAAAAGACATTCCTATTGATGAAACATTTTGTACAACATACTATGTAAATGTTTCTTCAGAAATACCTGTATGAATCTCGACACCGGCATGCCCTTAAAAGACAGCGTGGTTCTGGAGGTGTATTTGTGAATAAAGGTGGAAAGAATGACGAACCGGGTCAGCACCCAAATGGTGACCCAGGACAGACGAGTGCCAGTCTCGCAGACATTAATATTCCTATAGTGACACAGCCGGGAGATCTGGGGCTAAGTCTAACATAGCAGTATACACCTTTTGGATTACTACCTTGGTGAAATGTACAATTGTTATACATCACTGTTTGCCTGACAGTGTATGATACGTGGAAATCTTGACAAATAAACACAACAGAAATTGAGAACAAGTAGGATAAAAATGTGACAGTTTTTTTCAATTGTAATTCTTTGCACGCTAGCAGTGAATTCATGGTAACATATGCAGACAGTTTGGATTCAGATGAGACGCCGCATTATGCTGTTACGCTGCATCTCATCGGGATCCAAACTGTTTGACACTTTGACCATATGTTTGCAAAGAAATGAGAGAAATTTTATGTTAAGAATTGAAGCAGATGACTGTCACAGTTGCAGACAAAAAATTACTAAGCATACTAGTAGCTAATATTAGGTCAGTAGATCAGGGTCGTAGCAGTTTTGTTTCTGCTCTTTTGGGCAGGATGGGGGTTAACCAGTCAACAGCAAGCTGATCTGTTTTACAACGAGAACAGAAGTGCAGTTAATAGTATCATGACACTGATAGTGTCAGTCTTGTTTTTGGCTTTGTGGCCAAAAGTTTAAATTGAGTGCTAGTCACAGCAAACTTTTCATACGCATGTTTACTATTTTATGGGCTTTAGGTCTTAAGATGGGCCATAGGCCTTAAGATGTAATAGTCATGACAAGGGGCCATAATCCAATCAAGAGTTATTTCTCTTTTAACCCTTTCCCTCATATAAACGTGTTTTCACGCATTTGCAAACAGAGTAGACCCAGATCAGACGGCTCCTATAGGAGCCACCTGATCAGGGTCTGCTCTGTTTGCTGATGGAATTTGATAGATCTGTTTCTTTACTTTATAAAATGGCTACAATGTTCCACCTTCCAAATTTCATTATACCTATTTTGTTCTTGAATATTCAATAGGTATTGAAATTTGAAATAAACATAGAACAGGGAAAGGGTTAAAATATAGACTAGAAATACATAAACTTTCTCATTGCTTGCATTTCTTTTGCTGACTCTGTTTTCAGTAACAAAATTAATAATTTACATGAGAAGTTTTCCTCTGCTTTGTCACCTGCTTTGAAAAGGAATCACTTCTTCTTCATATGTCTCTGTGTCTGTCATCAGAGGTCCAGGTAAGATGCGTAAATTAAAACATTTTCAAGAATAACTTCTTTTTTTCCTCCACCAAACCCTATGCTGGGATTACTCTTCAGAATCGTCCCTTCGAGACGATTCTAAAGAGTGGTCACAACCTAGGGTTTCGTGGAGAGAAGACTATTTTAGTGTTTGATTACACACCTTTATCTGTTGCTCTGTGTCATGCTTTGTCACATTTTGAACAGACTTGTTTCAATATTTTAGTATATTAGCTAGTCAGGATTGATGTCAAAGTGATGAAGTTATTGTGAAATAAAATTGTTTTTTGTGTTATGCTTCCCTTTGAAAAAAGTAAGGTATTATATTTTGAAAATGATGGTCGGTTCGTCTGCGGCCATGTGGTTTGCATTTAACCCTTTCCTCTATAAATACGCCTTTGCAAACAGAGTAGACCCAGATCAGACAGCTCCTATAGGAGACGTCTAATCAGAGTCAGCTCTGTTTGTTTATAATATAGATATTCTATGGTATCTGCCATTACAAAAAGTTTCTTTGTTTATATGCCATTTTGAAAATTAATATGATTAATATTTATGCTGTCATTATTTTTTACAAGAAGTAACGGGTTAATAACTCCTCAACATTTTTACCTAGAGTCCTGATACGCGATAAGGTGGTTGGTGATAAAGAGTAGATGGGCCATTATTATCTTAAGGTCATTAGATCAAAGATCAACTGTAGACGAAATAACTAATCAATCTATTCATATCTGAGGGAAGTTGGGTCATAATAAGGAAATGACTCTTTATTGATATTGAAATTGTCATGGTCAGACTTCATTGTCATTAACCCATTCCTCCATAGACTATTTTTAGATCCAACCTCTTTGAATAAATCTAGAGTAAAGGAGCATTAACAAGAGAAAAGGAAATTTTTTAAAATTTTGTAGTTCTGAAACCATTGTGATAAATAGAGCATTTGCTCCTTAGGAGCGAATGCTCTATTTATCACAATGGTTTCAAAAAGTGACTTTTACAGAGGCTTAGAAAGTCGTATTTATGGAGGAAAGGGTTAATAAAATATTAACATTAGCCATAAGTTTGATTATTAAGGATAGAAACTTCATATTTGGCGTACATACATCTCATGAAGTTGCAATGGTTTAGAGTTGTGTGAAAGTCAAAATGTTAAATGTATAAACTTTAATCTTGGCCATAATAATTTTACTTTTGAAGATAAAGACTTCATATTCAGCATGCTGAATCTGCAACATTTTAGTGGTGTCATGTCCAGGTCAGATGTTAAATTTATAGCCGGCCTGACCAGCCACGATGTAGGGCATACATATTATACAAACATCTCTTGTTTAAAAATTGCATAAACGAGGTGGTGTCGGAGTAAGAAATTCATTCTGACTTAACAAACAGTATAGAACCATAGGAGTGCAACTTTTGATCAGGACAGACTGGTAAATATAAGATGCACTGATGGATCGAAATGTCTTGTTTCTCAGCCAAACATGTTTTGTTGATGCTCATTAGAATTGCCTCTTTATCAGTGAGACAGCTATTGCAAGAGAATATTAACCCTTTACTCCATAAATACGCCTTTGCAAACAGAGTAGACCCAGATCAGAC
Source organism: Azorinus chamasolen (assembly GCA_963576725.1). Taxonomy (NCBI): domain Eukaryota; kingdom Metazoa; phylum Mollusca; class Bivalvia; order Cardiida; family Solecurtidae; genus Azorinus; species Azorinus chamasolen. The sequence goes on from OY755245.1 coordinate 26,030,331, forward strand.
CTCTGATCTGGGTCTGCTCAGTTTGTAAAATGCCTGAAAGCACATTTATATTAAGGAAGGGCAAAGTGATAAGAGACACCTTTGCAAAGTAGTGTACTCTGTGTCTGCTGTGCTTACTAAGGTTTTAACCATTTACTCCATAAATACGCCTTTCTACACCTTTGCAAACAGAGTAGACCCAGATCAGATGGCTCCTATAGGAGCCGTCTGACTAGGGTCTACTCTGTTTGCTTATAAAATAATATAGATATGATTCTACAGTTTCTGCCATGGCCAAATGTTCCTGTCATAAAAACTTATCAAATTAATATTCATGATGTCATTATTTCTTACATGAATATTCATGCAGTAAAGGGTTAAAAGGCATATCTATGATGTAAAGGGTTGATATAGAATAAGATATAAGAATTTTTAGATCTGCATAAGCAGCCACCTGCTTTAACCCTTTCCCTCATATAAACGTGTTTTCATGCACTTGCAAACAGAGTAGACCCAGATCAGGGTCTGCTCTGTTTGCTAATAGAATTTGATAGATCTGGTTCTTTGCTTTCTAAAATGTCTACAATATTCCACCTTACATATTTCTTTATAACTATTGTGTGAAGGAATATTCAGTAGGTATTGAAATTCGGAATAAATATAGAACCTTTCCTCCATGAATATTCATGTAAGAAATAATGATGTCATGAATGTTAATTAGATAAGTTTATATAATAGTATATGGATATATGAATTGTGTGGCACTGGCAGAAACTATAGAATCATATCTATATTATACCGGTATCATAAGCAAACAGCAAACCCTGATCAGACGGCTCCTATAGGAACCATCTGATTTGGGTCTACTCTGTTTGCAAAGGCGTAGACATGCGTATTTATGGAGTAAAGGGTTAAAAGCCACCAGTGTTTACTCATTAAATTGTTGCTGCTGTAAAGAGATTCCACTGTGCATGTGAACATGACGAGCAAAATACACATATTTGTAAAGAAATAAGTTTGTAACGAGAGGTGATTTAATTATGTTTATACTCCTCTCATGTGTTTATGTTGAAATGATATGGCTGTTTTAGGTCCTATTCATGTGTTTTGCAAATGAAATAAATATTGGAAACCACTTAATTATCACCTTGTAGTATCAAATTATTCATCTCATCCAAGATGTTTTGAACTCATTTCCTCCTAGACTATTTTAAACCCAAACTCTTTAACCCTTTCCCTCATATAAACGTGTTTTCACACATTTGCAAACAGAGTAGACCCAGATCTGTTCTGCTCCTAGAGGAGCTGTCTGATCAGGGTCTACTCTGTTTGCTAGTGGAATTTGAAAGATCTGTTTCTTTTCTTTCTAAAATGGCTACAATGTTCCACCTTCCATATTTCCTATATAACTTTTTTCTCCATGAATATTCAGTAGGTATTGAACTTTGGAATAAACATAGAACAGGGAAAGGGTTAAATAAATCTACCAAAAAGGAGCATTAAATATAGAAAAGGAGAATTCTAGAATTGTGTAGTTTAGAAACCATTGTGATAAATAGAGCATTTACTCCTATAGAGCAAGGTGCCCGAGTGGTTACGGTCTTCAACTGACAATTGCTTAGCCCCTCACCGCTGTGGATTCGAATCTCGGTATGGGCATTTGGATTTTTCATGTGAGGAAGCCTTCCAGCTTCCTCTGGGGTCTTCCTCTGCCTGTAATTAGCTGGATGTCGTGATATGACTGAAATACTGTTAAAATGATGTAAAGCCCGATCAAACCAAACCAAACCTATGGAGCAAATGCTCTATTTATCACAATGGTTTCAAAATGTGACTTGTACAGAGGCGCAAAAATGCGTTACTAGGAGGGAAATGAGTGTACTAGCCATTTGCAAACAGTGTAGACCCAGATCAGGGGAACCCTCTGATCAGGGTCTGCATTGTTTTTCATGCAAATTCCTCCAGCAAATATAAAGCATTTCATGCTGAATGGATTGTGTAGTAAAATATTAAACCTTAACTCCATGAATATTCCTGTATTTAAAGAAATAATGACACCATGAATATTTATTAGGTTTGTAATTGTAATGGCATTATTAACACAGGAAATGTTGATGATGGCAGAAACTAGGGGGATTTATCTATGGTATTTCATAAGCAAACAGGGCAGACCCTGATCAGACGACTCCTACAGGTGTCGTCTGATCTGGGTCTACTCTGTTTGCATAGGTGTATTTAGAAGGGTCAACTCTTAAACCACTATACAGTAAATCCTTTCAAGTAACTGAAAAAATCACCCTGTACCCCGTTAACCCTTTCCCCTCATTTTACCCATAACCTCATAGGCTATTTTTAGATCCAACCACTTTGAATAAATCTACCGAAAACTAGCATTAACTAGAGAAAAGGAAAGTTTTAGAATTTTGTAGTTTGAAACCATTGCAATAAATAGAGCATTTGCTCCTATAGGAGCAAATGCTCTATTTATCACAATGGTTTCAACAGGTGATAGTAAACAAACGGTAAACAACTTTTACAGAGGCATAGAAAGGCGTAATTATGGAGGAAAGGGTTAAATGCCTGTTCATGCATTTGCAAACAGAGTAGACCCAGAACAGACAGCTCCATCGTCTGACTAGGCACTGCTCTATTTGCTTATGATATTAAATAGATCTGAAGCTACAGCTGCTGTCTGAGCCAAAACACCCTATGTACAAATTCCTATTATAAAAATTCAGCTAATAAATATTCATGATGTCATTATTTCTTACATGAATATTGAACAGGTAATGGGTTAAAACAATAAGTATATCCTTTCATTCAATTAACAGGTCTACAATTTTATTTTTATGCCGCCAACGTCCGTCCCAAATTTTGTGTCCCTTCTATAACATTTTTACCGGGTTTTCCACAGAAAACTCCGGTTATTGAAATGCTGATGTACGGCGGGCGGGCGGCTGCCAGTTTTGTCCGAACGATAACTCCTATATGGCTCATGCCATTGGATTGAAACTTCATACATAGAAAGATCATGATAAGAGGAAGTGTCATGCACAAGGTCCATAACTCTGGCTTCACTAATATTGGAGTTATACCCCTTTGAACTTAAAAATGTGTCAGTCCATATGTGCGTCCGTCCGGTCTTGTCCGGGCTGTAACTCAGAAATCCATGGATGGATTGTGAAATCACTTGGCATAAATGTTCCTCTAGACGGTACGGCGTTTCGCATGAAAAAACCGTGTCAATAGCTGAAAGGTCAAGGTCATACTTAGAGGTCAAAGGTCAAAATCATGTATATTTTTAACCGGATTAACAGATTTTGCTTGTCCAAAGCATATCTCCTACCCTACTTTGGCCAGGATCACCAAATATGGTGTGTGAGAACATCTTAGGATGGCAGAGTGTCGCATACTATTTATAGGTTTATGTGACCTTGACCTTGGGCTTCATTTACAAGAAAAACTTGTCCGGAGCATAACTCCTATACGGAATCAGCTAGGATCACCAAATATGGTGTGTGAGTTCATCTTGGGATGGCGGAGTTTCGCATACTATTTTAAGGTCAATGTGACCTTGACCTTGAACTTCGACCTCATTTACAAAAAAAAGCTTGTCCAGAGCATATCTCCTACACTACTTCAGCTAGGATCACCAAATATGGTGTGTGAGTACATCTTAGGATGGCGGAGTGTCGCATACTATTTATAGGTCAATGTGACCTTGACCTTGGCCTTGGGCTTCATTACAAGAAAAACTTGTCTGGAGCATACCTCCCATACGAAATAAGCTAGGATCACCAAATATTGTGTGTGAGTTCATCTTGGGTTGGCGGAGTACCACATACTATTTTTTGGTTAATGTGACCTTGACCTTGAACTTTGACCTCATTTACAAAAAAAGCTTGTCCGGAGCATATCTCCTACACTACTTCAGCTAGGATCATGAAATATGGTGTGTGTGTACATCTTGGGATGGCGGAGTGTCGCATACTATTTATAGGTCAATATGACCTTGACCTTGGGCTTCATTTACAAGAAAAACTTGTCCGGAGCATACCTCCCATACGAAATCAGCTAGTATCACCAAATATGGTGTGTGAGTTCATCTTGGGTTGGCGGAGAACCACATACTATTTTTAGGTCACTGTGACCTTGACCTTGAACTTTGACCTCAGTTGCAAAAAAAACTTGTCAGAAGCATATCTCCTTCTCTACTTCAACTAGGATCACCAAATGTGGTGTGTGAGTACATTTTGGGATGGCGGAATGTCGCAAACTATTTATAGGTCAATGTAACCTTGACCTTGGGCTTTATTTACAAAAACACTTGTCCGGAGCATACCTCCTATACGGAATAAGCTAGGATCACCAAATATGGTGTGTGAGTTCATCTTGGGTTGGCAGAGTGTCACATACTATTTTTAGGTCAATGTGACCTTGACCTTTGACCTCATTTGCAAAAAAACCTTGTCCGAAGCTTATCTCCTACACTACTTCAACTAGGATCACCAATGTGGTGTGTGAGTACATTTTGGGATGGCGGAGTGTCACATACTATTTATAGGTAAATGTGACCTTGACCTTTGGCTTTATTTACGAAATAATTCGTCCGGAGCATACCTCCTATACGGAATCAGCTAGGATCACCAAATATGGTGTGCGAGTTCATCTTGGGTTAGCAGAGTGTCACATACTACTTTTAGGTCAATGTGACCTTGACCATGAACTTTGACCTCATTTGCAAAAAAAGCTTTTCAGAAGCATATCTCCTACACTACTTCAGCTAGGATCACCAAATGTGGTATGTGAGTACATTTTAGTATGGCGGAGTTTCGCATACTATTTATAGGTCAGTGTGACCTTGACCTTGGGCTTTATTTACAAAAACACTTGTCTGGAGCATACCTCCTATACGGAATCAGCTAGGATCACCAAATGTGGTGTGTGAGTACTTTTTGGGATGGCTGAGTGTCGCATACTATTTATAGGTCAATGTGACCGTGACCTTGGGCTTTATTAGCTCACCTGAGCCAAAGGCTCAAGGTGAGCTATTGTGACCGCCTGTCGTCCGTCTGTCCGTCCGTCTGTCCGTTCACTTTTATTTCAAATGACTTCTTCTCCTAAACCACTGGGAGGATTTCAACCAAATTTCACAGAAATGTACCTTAGGATGTCCTCTATCAGTTTTGTTAAAATCATGACCCCCGGGCAAAAAATGGCCCCGCCCCACTACTTTTACAGGGTTTTTTTTTAAATCTTTAAAAATCTTCTTCTCTGAAACCACAATTTCTAGAGCTTTGATATTTGGTATATAGCATCATCTAATGGTCCTTTACCAAGTTTGTTAAAATGATGACCCCCGGACCAAAAATGGCCCTGCCCTGGGACTTGTAGTTTTTACATAGACTTATATAGGGAAACCTTTAAAAATCTTTTTGTCTGAAACCACATAATCTAGAGTTAAGATATTTGGTATGAAGCATCACCTAATATACCACTACCAGGTGTGTTCAAATAATGACCCCTGGGCCATAAATGGTCTCGCCCTGGGGTTTTATGCTACTTAACACCAGAATCTGTAACACTTAAAAGGTAATTTCCTCACAGTTATTTCCCTTGTCCCATCAGCATAGCCATAAGGGACAAAGGGAGATAACTGCATTGGAGTGCTAGTATCATTCTATTTATAACTATTTATAGTAAAATGTTGAAGGTGAATCAGTGTAGCTGTTTTAGAAGGCATAGAAACATCTATCAAATTCCATTAGCAAATAACAGACCTTGATCCTATAGGAGCCACCTTATCTGGGTCTACTCTGTTTGCAGATGCATGAAAACAAGTTTATATGAGAGAAATTAAGGGTTAAATATCAACTCCAGATCCTAAAGTGCAGACCAGCAGCAGTTCAAAGATTACAGCTGCTGGGCAGTAAAATCTCTCCAGGTCAATGCATGACTCTTAACTCTTTGCATGCTAGTGGTGAAACTGTGATTACCTATGCAAACAGTTTGGATCCAGATGAGAGGCCGCATACTGCGGCATCTCATCAGGATCCAAACTGTTTGTCATCTTAACCATATTTTTGCATAAAAATGAAAGTAAGTTTATTTTAGGAATTGAAGCAGATGACAATAACTTTTTGTTGCAGACGAAACATTAAAGGCATTTTGACCCATTAACCCCAGTGTGTAGTGTGAGTGATGTTACATGGTGTCTTCCAATGTCTCTCAAATTAGATGTGAGAGATATAGGAAAGTAACAATTCAGCCAATCAAGGAAAATGATCACCATCTAGACTTTTGATCTGGGTCCAAACCCAACTGATGTAAGTCATGGTAATGTTTAAGAAAACTGTGAAAACATGATTATGCAATGGCCCAACTGATATAAGTCAAGGTAATTCTTAAGAAAACATGATAATCCCCCCCCCCCCCCCCCCCAACAATGATAGGTGTTAAACTTACTACTGTGGATTAAGTCTGCTGCCCCAAAAAGCATCTTAAATATAACTTTTGTTTATAAAATTTGATGACAACACATTAAAAAGTCCTAAAATGTCCAAATCTTGTATGATATTAATGAAATAACTGAGTAAATCTAACTTAATTATAACAGTAGACGTAACTCTTCTCAATTTCAATTGTTAAAAATACTAATGACCCGTTTAATTGAATTATCATCAGATATTCACACCTAGAGCTAGAATTATTTCTAAACACCTATTAACCCTTAACCTGTTTGCTTTGACAAAAATTGATCTGGGACTACTCTTGTTTGCTAATGCTTAAAAAAATTGTTATGCCATAAATAGAAGTTTTAGCTTTGAAAAAAACTGTAAAATCAAATCTATATCTTGTCAAATGTAAAAAGAGCAGACCCTGATCAGACAGCTTCTATAGCAGCCGTCTGATCTAGTCTACTCTTATTTTTAATGTGTAAAACACATTATTTCTCTGAAGAGAAGTTTTTGCTTTGACAAAAACTGTAGAATCCGATCTATATTGTGTCAAAAGAAACAGAGAAGACCCAGCTCAGACAGCTTCCGTAGGAGTCGTCCTGATCTGAGTCTACTCTGTTTGCTAATGCATAAAAACAGCTTTATATGAGGGAAAGGGTTAAACGATTTTTAAAGATATTCTTATTGGTCATTTCACACAAAAACTGGCATTATGTACTGCCTAGCACTCTATTTGCCTATATACCTGGGTCAAGGTATAATTGCATAGCTTTATTGAAGTCATTTGAATTTCTCAAAGACCAGTTTTAGGCATTTGAGCTAAGGCAAAAATGGCACAAGTTGTAAACAGTTTAGATCTTGGTCAACCAGTCACTTGGTATTAGTTCTGAATTCAGTTCAAGTTTATTCAGCAGTGAAAGGGTGAAAGCAGTGCACTAAGCTTATTTCATCTGCTAGAAATGGTGTCCACTGAAAAATTAACATGTCAATATAGATGTATTATTGTAACTCAGGTGAGCAATATAGGGCCAATGGCCCTCTTGTTTACAAAAACACTTGTCCTCCTATACGGAATCGGCTAGGAACACCAAATATGGTGTGCGAGTTCATCTTGGGATGGCGGATGTTGCATACTATTTTTAGGTCAATGTGACTTTGACCTTTGACCTCAGTTACAAAAAAGCTTGTCCTCAGCATATCTCCTACACTACTTCAGCTAGGATCACCAAATATGGTGTGTGAGTACATCTTGGGACGGCGGAGTGTCGCATACTATTTATAGGTCAAGGTGACCTTGACCTTTGACCTCGTTTACAAAAAAAGCTTGTCCGGAAAATGTCTCCTACATTACTTCAACTATGATCACCAAATATGGTGTGTGAGTATATCTTGGGATGGCAGAGTGTCGCATACTATTTATAGGTCAATGTGACCTTGACCTTGGGCTTTATTTATAAAAGAAATTTCGTCCGAAGCATACCTCCTATACCGAATCAGCTAGGATCGCCAAATATGGCATGTGAGTTTGTCTTGGGATGGCGGAGTGTTGCATACTAATTTTAGGTTAATGTGACCTTGACCTCATTTACAAAAAAAGCATGTCCGGAGCATATCTCCTACACTACTTCAGCTGAGATAACCAAATATGGTGTGTGTGAGTACATCTTAGGATGGCAGAGTGTTGCATACTATTGAGCTTACCTCCTACACTGAATCAGCTAGGATCACCAAATGTGGTGTGTGTGTTCGTCTTGGGACCACATACTAGTTATAGGTTAATGTGACCATGACCTTGACCCTTGACCCTTGACCTCATTTTAAAAAAGGCTTGTCCGGAGCATATCTTCTACACTACTTCAGCTAGGATCACCAAATATGGTTTGTGAGTAGATCTTGGGATAGCAGAGTGTCGCATACTATTTATAGGTCAGTGTGACCATGACCTTGACCTTTGACTTCATTTATAAAAAAGCTTGTCATCCCTACACTGAATCAGCTAAGATCACTAAATATGGTGTATGAGTTCATCTTCGGATGGTGGAATGTTGCATACTTTTTGTAGGTCATGTGGCCATGACCTTGACCTTTGACCTCAAATATGAAAAAAAGATTGTTATTTGAGTTCAAATTGTGGTCTTACTCTGCAATCTTTACTTTCATTTTGCAGTTGCATATTGCAGGCCTGCTTACAAAACGCATATTGTCAGTGCTTTGCTTTGGGGGCATTTGTCACGCACTGTGACACATTTCTTGTTCTAGGAGTTATGCCCCTTTGAACTTAGAAATCACCAGTTAATAGTGAGGGAAAACCCGGTTTGATGTCGTGTCGACATTCCTTGTTATCTATGAATCGATTTCAAAATAACCTGGCACAAATGTTTACCACACGAAAGACGATGTGTTGCATTCAACTCCCTGGGTCAAAGGTCAAGGTCACAGGGATATCCTTTGGGGGCATTTGTAACGTGACTGTGACAGCTCGTGTTTAAAAAAGTCTCTTTGAATGTTTAACCCTTTACTCCATAAACAGGCCTTTTAACGCCTTTGCAAACAGCGTTTACTCAGATTCTGCTATAGCCCTTTCCTTTATATAAACGTGTTTTCGCGCATTTGCAAACAGTAGACCCAGATCAGACTGATCCTATTGGAGCCGTCTGATCAGGGTCTGCTCTGTTTGCTAATGGAATTTGATATATCTGTTTCTTTACTTTCTAAAATGTCAACAATGTTCCACCTTCCATATTTCATTATAACTATTTGGTATTGAAATTTTGTAATAAACATAGAACAGGGAAATCTTTAACCCTTTGCTCCATAAATAGTCCTTTTAACGCCTTTGCAAACAGCGTATACCCCGATCATACGTCTCCTATAGGAGCCATTTGAACAGGGTTTACTCAGTTTGCTTATGAGCTTATATAGATTTAAAATTTAATATACTTACATATTTAATTGCTACATAAGCCAACTGATCACGGTCTGCTCTATTTGCTAAGATATTTCTATGAGGTAACTGGTTACAATTCGATGTAGGCATTGTAGGCCCACATTTTGATTAGCACCAGACCAGGATGGTATAATGAGCAGAATAAGGTCTCGTACAACACACATTCTCCTTTAAACCCAAGATCACATAGAACACAAATTGCCTTATTACTGTGACAGAGTGAATTTAGAGTGTATCATTTGTCCTTCTTTGTAGTATTGTAGACGCAAAATACACTGAATCTCTTTTACTTAATCCATTACCTCATAGGCTGTTTTTAGACCCATTACCTCATAGGCTGTTTTTAGACCCATTACCTCATAGGCTGTTTTTAGACCCATTACCTCATAGGCTGTTTTTAGACCCATTACCTCATAGGCTGTTTTTAGACCCATTACCTCATAGGCTGTTTTTAGACCCATTACCTCATAGGCTGTTTTTAGACCCATTACCTCATAGGCTGTTTTTAGACCCATTACCTCATAGGCTGTTTTTAGACCCATTACCTCATACACATGTAGGCTATTTTTAGACCCAACCTCTTTGAATAAAACTACCAAAAAGGAGCATTTACTACAGAAAAGGAAAATTTTAGAACTAGATTTTAAACCACTGTGATAAATAGAGCATTTGCTCCTATGGATGGATCAGCATAAATACTATAATCAGATCTTATATCATGTCAAGAGCAGACCCTGATCAGCCGTCTGATTTGGATCTACTCTGTTTGCAAAGAAGTAGAAAGGCGTATTTATGGAGGAAAGGGTGTTAACAACACCCCCACACACACACACACACACACACACACACACACACACACGCCCCAATTGGTGCCTTGTTTTGCAAAGAAACATATTGTGAAAACTTTGAAAATCTTCTCCTGAAACTGGTAGGGACTCGGCTTTCATATTTGGCACATAGCATCATCTTAAAGTCTTCTACAAAAGTTAAATGATTTTTGCCCCTGGGGTCAAATGAGAACCCCCCCCCCCAAACACACACACACACACACACACAGGTGGCCAGTTTTCTATAGAAACATAGTGACACTTTTGAAAATCTGGTGAGCGATATCAGGGCCATCATGACCCTCTTGTTTACAGAAGTGCCAAAATGCGTCAATATGAGGGAATGGGTTAACAGAGATTACTTTAATGCCTTTGAAGGTCAAATTTGGCCCCGCCCCAGGGATGGCCGGTTTTCAATAGAAACATATAGTGAAAACTTTGAAAATCTTCTCCTCTGAAACTGGAAGGTTCTCAGCTTTTATATTTGGCACATACATGTAGCATCATGTTCAGGTCCTCTACAAAAGTTATATAAATTATGCCCTAGGGGTCAAAATTGGCCTCGCCCCAGGGGTTGCCTGTTTTCAATAGAAACATAATTATATTGAAAATTTTGAAAATCTTCTCCAAAACTGGAAGGTTCTCAGCTTTCATATTTGGTTCATAGCATCATGTTCAGGTCCTCTACAAAAGATATGAATTATGCCCCTGGAATCTAAATTGGCCCCGCCTCAGGAGTGGCCAGTTTTCTATACAAACATATAGTGAAAACTTAGAATATCTTCTCCTGTGGTTGTCTAGTGAGCGATATCAGAGCCATCATGGCCCTTTTGTTTATAATGGTTAGAACTAGAAATTTTGACATGGCAGATACTGTAGAATCATATCTTTATTATTTCACGAGGAAACCGAGCAGAACATGGTTCTACAGCGACCGTCTGATCTGGGTCTTATCTGTTTGCAAAGGCAACAAATGACCTTTCTGTCGCAAAGGGTTAAATAAAAAGAATCTGATTCTACTGTTTCTGAAATGGCCAAATAATTCCCTTGTTAAATGGCTATTATCCAAATTCAGTAATGGATTTCCGTGAATTCCTGGGGTCAAGGAATAAAATACTTTGCCAACATCGACTTTGACTAAATGTAGTTTTTAACTCACCAGAGCACAAAACTTTTGTGATAGCCTGATGCCCGTCGACGTTTGTAGTGCGGTGTGCGTCGTCCGTCGTCAACAATTTGAACCTTTAAAAATCTTCTCCTCTGAATCTACAGGGTTTTCAGCTTTCATCTTTGGCACATAGCATTACCTATAGGTTCTCTACAAAAGTTATATAAATTATGCCCCTGGAGTAAAAATTGGCCTTGCCCCAGAGATGTCAAGTTTTCAATTGAAACATATAGTGGAAACTTTGAAAATCTTCTCCTCTGAAACTGGACTGTTCTCAGCTTTCATACTTGGCACATAGCATCATGTTCAGGTCCTCTACAAAAGTTATATAAATTATGTCCATGGGGTCAAAATTGGCCCCACCCCAGGGGTGGCCAGTTTTATGTAGCAGACTGCTGAGTTCACTAGTTATGCATAGGGAAAACTTTAAAATTCTTCTTGTCAAAAACTACATGTCCCAGAGCTTAGATATTTGGATATGATTTACTTAGTATACCTTTATGAATTTTGTCAATATCATAGTGCTGATGTTAAAATTGGCCCTGCCCTGTGGGTTATACTTTAAAACTTCTACAGTATAAAGGTTCCCCCTTATCCAGAAGGACTCCAGTTAGCCAGTTAGTGTTATGTAATTATTGGAGAGGTCAAATTCAACTGTTCTATACTCTAGCAGTACTGTAATATTGTCTGCTTCAGAATTAGTGTCTGTTTGTTCACACTGTTTTTAATACATATCAATCTTACAATTAACTCTATTGTACACACCACATATGAAGTTACATATGCGTCAGATCAGCATCCAAACTGTGTGCTAATTTCAGTCAAGTCATGCTCAGCAGTGATAGGGTTAACACTGTGTTTCTGTCATCTTTTAGAAATTAACACTGTCAATGGCCCTCTTGTTTTATATAGAAACAAATTGTGAAATCTTTAGAAATCTTCTCATGTGAAACTGGAAGTTTCTCAGCTTTCATATTTGGCACATAGCATTATCTTGAAGTCCTCTACAAAACATATATAATTATGCCCCTTTTTTTAAATGAAGCCCCGCCCCAGGGGTGGCCAATTTTCTATAGAAACATAGTGAAAACTTTGAAAATCTTCTCCTCTTATTGTCTGGTAAGCGATATCAGGGTCACCATGGCCCTCTTGGTTTTACAAGAGTATTCAAATCATTGAACCTTTCTCGAAAACTTAACATTCTTATAAACACAATAGCGAACATGATCTCTTTTCTCAAGTGGGCGATACAGGACCACCATGGTCGTATTTATTATCGAAATATGTATCATTGTATGTAATTGGAGATACAACTCGTTCTCATTCTAATCTACTGAAAAGGAGTATTTACTAGAGAAAAGGAAAATATTAGAATTGTGTAATTTTGAAACCATTATGGTAAATAGAGCATTTGCTCCATAGGAGCAAACATTTTATGCTCTATTTATCACAATGGTTCCAAAAATGGTTTCTACAGATGCGTCAAAATGCGCCAGTTGGAGGGAATGGGTTAAACTAGGCTTAAGGCTGTAAAATAATAAAAAATAACACATTATTGAGTTGAATATTTATTTCAGCACAAATAATAGATTTGCATTTTAACTTTCACTCTTTTCAACAATTTAGTTGATATAAGAGGGTTGTTTCAAAACGAATCCATATGATCCTTGTGTGCTGTAAGTATCTATAGGCATTGTCATTTAACCTTTTCCCAGTTAAATATTCATTTGTAAAGTTTTATATGAAGGAAAGGGTTAATTAATATATGTAGGGGAAATGCTCATATTAATGATTTAAAGGCTTGTAAACATCAAAGGTAGAGATAAACTTCGTTCAAGTCCAAAAACAGTCTACATGGCTAGATCTGGGGAAAAGGCTGGGTGTTTCGCAATAATCATTTTCTTCTTTAACCCTTTCCTTGTTTAATATTTATTTTAAAAATAACGATATCATGAATATTTATTGCAGAATATTTATAAATTATTGCTTGGACAAAAACTGTAGACTCATCTTTATCATGGCATGAGCAAACAGAGCAGACCCTGATCAGACGGCTCCTACTTGAGCCGTCTGGTCTGGGTCTACCCTGTTTGCAAATGAGTGAAAACGCATTGATATGGAGGAAAGGGTAAAATTGTTTTACCACATCTGCCTTATGTATTATGTTTAGGGTGGATGTATTTCATGCTGCTTGAAGGCTGGTACTTTACAAAAATGTTTTTCATATTTTTTCAATGCAACATTACTATAACAGACCTATTTATAATCAATTTTGGACTTGTGTAACCCATTCCCCACTTAAAGATGCCTCTTGATACCTTTGCAAACAGGGTAGATCCAGATCAGACAGCTCATGTAGGATCCGTCTGATCTGGGTCTGCTCTGCTCTTTTGATGGATATTCTTCTACAGTTCTTTCCAAAACCTCTCCTGTCCATGTCATGAAATCTTGAATAAAGTTCAAGTGGGAATGTGTAAAAACAAGTTCTTAGCAGCTGTTACAACTGGATGGTTAGATGGTTGTTGTTTTTTGGGGGTTTTTTTGTTTCATGGGGTTTACGTCGTTTTAACACACACGGTAGAACTCGAGCCAACGTCCACATTAACATTTGTGCAAATACATGTACGAGTCATGCAGGAAACACCACATACAAAATGCACAACCTTTAGAGGACAAAGCAGCACATATGAACTCGTCTAACCCCCCACCCCCAATTATCAACTATATTTATTTCATACGAGTCACTGATAAGTATTCTCAAACTGCTTTGCATTAAAAATTCTGAAGGGAGGTGATCCACCGAAAGCAAAAATTGCAACACAAAAAGAGAAAATTGCAGACTTATTGAGTCTGTTCATGAGCAGTAATTGAAAGTGCAACACTGCTCACGCCCCCTAGCACCGGCTTAAGCGGTATTAAATTTTCAGAACAAGAAGTACTGAAATTCATGATCTCGAAGGATCAGAAGGTATAACAACACTGAGAATGAAGTACGGGGCGACGTTTTACGGCCGCCGCACAAGCACTTAACACCTGCTGTTGTGAAGATTATAAATTCTGAAGGGAGGTGATCCACCGAAAGCAAAAATTGCAACACAAAAAGAGAAAATTGCAGACTCGGTTTTATTGAGTCTGTTATATTCCGCAGACAGTAATTCGGGTCAGATATTCTCCAATACGCAATATTCAACAGACAGCAATTCGGGCCAGATATTCTCCAATACGCAATACTCAGCAGACAGTAATTCGGGTCAGATATTCTCCAATAAAGGAGTATAGTAAATCTCGATTATTCGAACAATAAAATACATATTATATTTCGATCTTTAAGACAGGTGTGAGCTTAATGCACGGTGAAAGTCATGCAGAAAGCTCCTCTAGGAGCTTTCTGTTTGACTTTCACCATGCATTAAGCAGCTGCATGCCTAAAAGGGTCTAAATTCTTCTATACAGGAAATTCGGATAATAATATTCTCCAATAAAGGAGTATAGTAAATCTCGATAATTCGAACACTAAAAACATATTATTATCGATCTTTAAGACAGGTGGCAGCTTAATGCACGGTGAAAAGCATGCAGAAAGCTCCTCTTTCTGTATGACTTTCACCATGCCTTAAGCAGCTACCTGCCTAAAAGGGTCTAAATTCTTCTATACAGAAATGGTTTTACTGTATTTCCTTTCAGAATGGATACTACATAACTGCTCGTCCGATTAATGTACATACAAGATTTAATGAATTACTACTAATAATAATAATATTGAAATCACAGTTGAACAGCGATAAGTTTTGGCAATGCCATGACAGAAATGGTAGACTGATCTACTTGTACCATTAGAAAACATGGTCGACGCTGACCAGACGGCTCCTACTTTCGGGAAGTTAGGGTTTGGCGACACTTGTACTTCAAGTGTCATATAAAACAACCCTATTGTTATAGCGTATTGTATGTATATGTACATCCTGTTTCCGTAGCCAATGAACTAAACTCTTTCGCTGCCAACTTTTGTCGTCTACAAACTTTGAATTGTCAT
This sequence comes from Azorinus chamasolen, assembly GCA_963576725.1. Taxonomy (NCBI): domain Eukaryota; kingdom Metazoa; phylum Mollusca; class Bivalvia; order Cardiida; family Solecurtidae; genus Azorinus; species Azorinus chamasolen. The sequence goes on from OY755245.1 coordinate 26,045,743, forward strand.
CTGCTACAATTTTCAGTTTTCAATCTTTCTTTATTTTTTTTGTTTCATAGAATAATAACAGTTACAAACAGTTTGGATCCTGATGAGACGCCGAGTTACTCGGCGTCTCATTTGGGTCCAAACTGTTTGCATAGGTAATGACAGATGCGAAATTGGCAGCGAAAGAGTTAAGTGTAGTGAATCATCTTTGGACTGTACAAGTGTTTTATTGTTTGGGAATGCTTTTAGCCCGGGACACACAAGGACTGTCATTTGCAAACAGTGTAAACCCAGATCAGATAACTCAAAGAAAAGCCCTCGGATTAGGGTCTGCATTGTTTGTCTTTCTAAATCCTCTAAAAAGTTTTTTAAACCCTTCATATTGAGTAAAAAGTACCTAGTTATAGTCTACTTCCAGTCCGAATGACCGCTCAGCCGACTGTACATTTACTCCCTTGGTCATTGAGTCATTTGCCTACAATATTGAGCACTGCTGACATATAGTAGACTATTCTTCTTCAACACTGATGCGCTATTCCACGCTGATAATTCATGGCTGAAAGGGTAGATGAAAGTACATTTAAACAGACCTATTTCTTAAGAATTTATATAGTGGAATAAAATGTCTAATCCTTTACTTAATACAAATGCCTCTTTACACATTTGCAAACAGTGTAGACCCATATCTGATAACTCCTATATGTGGTTTCTGACTAGCACCTGGTCGTTTTGTTTTTTAAACAATATAGATCTGATTCTACTTTTCAGTTTGGCCAAACCTTCCAATGTTTATAAATTATGTGGCCCAGAGGTCCAGATAAGATGCGTAAATTAAGACATTTTCAAGAATAATTTCTTTATTTCTCCACCAAACCGTGTTGTGACCACTCTTTAGAATCGTCTCGAAGAGCTAAAGAGTGGTAACAACACATGGTTTGGCGGAGAAATGATGATTTTAGTATTTGAGTACGCACCTTTATCTATAGCTCTATATGTCATTATAAACATTCAGTTATTTGATATTCATAACACTATAATTTCGTTTTGATTAACTAAATATGCTAGTTTTCGCTGCATCGGCGAGTCTTGATAACCATGTGTTGAAAGCAAGGACAGCTGAACATGAACGTAATCTGAGCATTGACCAGCTGTTTGTTTGGTGTCTGGATATTTATCAAATGAAACATTTTATCCCTACTGTCAACACCATGGCAACAAATTGAAAGAATAGTTTTAGACGTATCAACGTTTTTGACATGGTACTTGTAGAAATAGACGGACACAACTTTTGTAAAAGCAAATACATATGTAGCTATAAAGGACACCCCCATTTATAACTGGTGCTATAGATATGTATCTAATTTGGTTAACCAGATACATGTCAATATCTTCTGAAAGCAAAATATAACAAATATACATCGAAATGTATTCTGCAAAATGTTCACCATATTTTTGTTATATCGGTACATAAACATCTTTACGGAGGCACCTTATCGTTATGATTTAGGAGAAAAATAGACATGACACCACTTACAAAGCAATATTTTATTTCTAAATTCACTTAGCCTTCGACAAATACACTTCTTAACCCCTTCCTTCATATGAACACGTTTAGTTTTCACGCATTTGCAAAAAGAGTAGACCCAGATCAGAAGGCTCCTATAGGAGCCCTCTGATCAGGGTATGCTCTGTTTGATAATGGAATTTGAAAGATCTGTTTATTTACTTTCTAAAATGGCAACAACGTCCCGTCTTCCATATTTCATTATAACCATTTTGTCAATAAATATTCAATAGGTGTTGGAATTTGGAGTAAACATAGAACAGGTAAAGAGTTAATGATAAAATGTACATGCCATAATTTATGAATGTGGTTAAACATTTTCAGAAGTAATTTATTTATTTACTTATTCAAGAGTAATTTGTTTATTTGCTTTGCATTATACTAACTATTAATGTGTACAGCTTGAACAACAACATAACCCACATAGTTCATTAGGTATTTCAACAACATAACACTTAGTTCAGTAGGTATTTCCTTCGATTTGAAAGCAAATAAAATGCGCACAGCTGTATACTGCAAACGTATTGAATCAATATATAATGTCGGAACAAGACAGACTACATTACATATAATATATGACACCTTTTGAAGCTAAAGTTGAATGAAGATTAACCATTTCCTTCATATAAACGTGTTTTCACGCATTTCCAAACATAATAGACCCAGATCTGACGGCTCCTATAGGAACCGTCTGGTCAATCTCTGCTCTGTTTGCTAATGGAATTTGATAGACATGTTTCTTTATTTTCTAAAATGCTATGTACAATGTTTTACCTTCCATATTTCACTGTGACTATGTTGTCCATTTCATCAAAAATTGAACAGAGTCCATGCAGGAATGACACACGAAATTCAACAGCAAGCACGAAATCACAAATTACCCCCCCCACACACACACACACACACACACATACACACACACACACACACACACACATTCCCAACACACACACACACAACATTCACAGAACTGTTCCTTGCCTAGCATGGTCACTATCACTCTAACCATCAGTATAATCGAACAGTCACACAAAAGACAAGATGTTTCGACATCATTGTGTATTAATGGTTCTTCACTTAATACATTTTGTAGTTAACTTTAATGTACTTTCGATATTTTTCTTTCCGTGTATACATGTAGGCTACCCAGACCAATCCCAGCATACCAAAGCAATAATCTGAGCAGTATTCAGTCAGTTTGAATCTTCACTCATTGGAATCTGCAATTGTTTAGTATCTGATTTGTCATGTAGCACCAGAGCAACAGATAAAGGTGTGCACTCAAATGTTAAAATTGTAATTTCTTCACCAAACCTCATGCTGTGACTACTCTTTAGAATCGTCTCGAAGATTTACAAACAGCTTAGATCCAGCTATCTCGTCTCGAAGATTTACAAACGGCTTAGATCCAGCTATCTCGTCTCGAAGATTTACAAACAGCTTAGATCCAGATATCTCGTCTTGAAGATTTACAAACATCTTAGATCCAGCTATCACGTCTTGAAGATTTACAAACAGCTTAGATCCAGATATCTCGTCTCGTAGGATTCAAGCTGTTTGATTTTTTTTCAAAATTTTGATGGAATCGTAAGTTGTCGAAATTGAAATTTGTACCAATCCTAAACTGAGTAGATATTTGTAAGTTTAAACATATTTATTTCAATGAAGATTGAAAGGGGTTGGGCCACAAGTTCTACCGACATTAGTTACAGTCTTTCCCCTACAAATTTAACATTGCAAATAAATGTTTGGCAATATGGAACTATACACACACAAAGGTTAAGAAGAAGGGGATATTTGTTTGAAAGCGATGCAAGAGTTAAGGCAATAAGGTTGACCATACACATACTTGGTGGTCCAAACTGAAAACAGATTATCACTTTTGGATATACAGTACCCCCCCCCCCCCCTTTACACCGGACGTGAAATTTAGTATAGATATCGTCTTGGAGACAGGCGGCAGCTTAATGCATGGTGGAAGTCATACAGAAAGCTCCTCTAGGAGCAAATGCTCTATTTATCACAATCGTTTCAAAACTACACTACTTTTCTATAGTTAATGCCCCTTTTCGGTAGATTAATTCAAAGAGGCTGGGTCTAACAATAGTCTAGGGGAGTGGGTTAAACTAACTTCTTGTTCTTCACAATAAACATTTAACAATACGATTAACATTTCTTCATTCTTACACCTAACATGTACTCTCAGCTTCTAATTCACGCCCGATGCCATTGAATATAGATTCCGAAGAAACGATTTGTTACCCCCCTTGTCACCGTAAGACAACAATATCATTAATTTAATTCAATACAGTTTAACTTTGATATCTCGAACTCAGATAACTCGAACTTCGGGATAACTCGAACAAAAAGTTCAGTCCTTCTAAAACTTACAATACAGAATTGCTCTAAAATGTATCGCTACAGATATCTAGAAACACATGTAACAACTTAATACACGTCTAAAGTAATGCTGAAAGCTCCTACAGGAGCTTTCAGCATTACTTTAGACCTATATTAAGCTGTGGCCTTGAGAAATTGTTCAGGTAAGATATCGGATAGCTCGAACTTTTGTTATCTCGAACTAACTTGTATGGTCCCTTGAAGTTCGAGTTATCTAAGTTCAACTGTATCTGACTCACACGATTGGATGTTAGAAAACATGACATACATGTAGTTCTGAATGAAGAATTTCGGCTAAACGCCAAGGGGTCATCGCAAGAACAATGTTACCTCCACTGCTCTATACAAATGGCACAATATCCGATTATCTGAAAATATAACACAGAAATTGAATATAAAAGTGAATGTATAACATGTTTGGTGGTATTTTAACCCATTCCCTCATAAGCTATGTTAGATTCTAGCTCTTTGATTAAATCTACCCAAAAAAGAGCATTTACTGGAGATAAGGAAAACTTTAAAATTGTATAGTTTTCAAACCATTGTATGGTCAACCTTATTGCCTTAACTCTTGCATCGCTTTCATACCATTGTGATAAAAAGAGCATTTGCTCCATAGGAGCTAATGCTATATAATTATCCCAATGGTTTCAGAAAGTGTTTTTACAGAGGCGTCGAAAGGCGTCAATATGAGGGAACGGTTTAAGATTTTAATGATAGAATTTGGGTGCCTACAGTTCTATGGAAAATATCTTTGGTAAAGTCTGTGGTGGTCGTATTCCTGCATGCATGTGGGAGTTCACTTTGTACGTTACTATTAGATGGTTTTGAGTGTCAAACAGTACTCAACAGACGCAGATGCCTATATACAAACAGTTTGGATTAAATGAGACGCCGAGTAACCGAGTCACGCCGCCGTCTCATCAGGATCCAAACATTTTGACCGTCTTGTTGAAAAGAAATGCAAGATAAGTTTCTAAACGCATATACATTCATCACCGTTATACTCATCTTTTGACGATAGTCGGGGGCATATTGTTTTTGCCCTGTCTGTTTGTTTGTTTGTTTGTCTGTTTGTCTGTTTGTTTGTCAGCAACTTTAACATTCGTCATAACTTTTGAGCCAGTATAGATAGAGACTTGATATTTGGCATACATATGTATCTCATAAAGCCGCATATTTTGAGGGGTGACGTGTCAAGGTCAAGGTCATCATTCAAGGTCAGAGGTCAAATATATGGGTCAAATCGCCGACTTTAACATTGGCCATAACTTTTGGACCAGTAGAGATAGAGACTTGATATTTGGCATGCTTGTGTATCTCATGAGGCTGCACATTTTGAGGGGTGACATGTAAAGGTCAAGGTCATCCTTCAAGATCAGAGGTCAAATATATTAGGGGGCATAGTGTTTCACAAACACATCTTGTTGTTAATACAACTAAATTGTTCGTTACACTACTTTTTAGCTTGATAAAAGAGAGAACAAATGAAATATTGATTCTGCTGGGCACAAAGTAAAACTTGTCTGTGTCCTCTTTCAGCTTCCTATCAATTTTAAATAAATGCCAGTCAACCAAGCGTCTCATCAGAGAATGATAATTTCCAATGATTGCCAGAGTTTCGCTAGAGTTAAGTTTTAGAATGCTGTGGGGCAACAAATGATAAATGGTGTGCCAGTGCATGTCTCCTTGAGTCATTGATTCGCATTGTTTTTTTAATTATGGATTGATGAAAACGCTAGCGTAACCATTGGTATGAAATGTTCATTATGTACTTGATATGCGTGATTGAAGTACGATTCATGTATCGTTAACTCTGAGAAATTAAAGATACCTGCAGTGATCTGTTCATTCTTCAAGTTTGTAGACGTAGACACTTTTTGCAATTTCGGATCGTTGTATTCGCATGCCTATGAACAATCTCCCCGCATTGCAAGCCACAGCGAAAGGGAAATGTAGTTCGTTCTCATGGTCCATCAGGATCTTTTCTTGCCGCCCATCTGGATATAACTGGTGAACTGAATGACTAAGTTTACTACATACATAGACACAACCGCATTCGTCCACAGCGATTCCAACTGGTCTCTCCAACATGTCACTGTGGTATTTATTGATGAGTTTCCCATCCAATGTCAAAGACACCACGGCGTACTCTTTAATATCAGTAACGTACAGTACTCCATGGTCCGGGCTGATTGCTATCCTTGAAGGAAGTGTAAACATGTTATTGCCGTAGTTGTCTGTCTCAATCTGCTGCAGTAGGACTCCCGACATATCGCACACATGAACTGCGACGACCGGATCTCGGCAGACTAAAATGAATTTGTCTGGGATGTACTCAATACCTACGTAAATACCAGGCACGTCAATGGTGTTGCATTTGAACAAAGCTGGTGATACAGAAAGTATTTGAATACATCGTTCTCCTTTTACAGTAACTGCGATCTTATCTTCTTCAACAAGTGTAAGATCCAGTGGATATAAACCAAGTTTGAGTTGTTCCGATATATTGCCTTGTTCGACATCTAATAGTTTTACGCATTGGTTTTTATTATCAGTAAGGGCCAGACGTCCGTCGGGTAAACTAATAATACCGGTGGTACTGCAATCTTCTGTATCAGAATCAGCCTTAACGTTGATGCTGTGTTGATACTTGATATTGATATCTGCGGGTTGACACACCAGTGACATTGTTCCAATACTGGCCAGTGTAGACAGAATGTCAGCTAGTTTGTCATCGGGTTGGAAGGACCAACGTTCATATTTAGTCTTGTTACTCACTTTGTTAACTTCATCAGATAGGTTGTCTAGTCGGTCTTGTGCGTATTTCATAGATACGAACACACTGCTGTTGTGGTTTATACTTTTCTTCTTTTCAATGTTGGCGATGATATCCCCCGTCTCTCCTATCATACCTTCATAGATAGATACTGTGTCATTTAATATTTCATCCCTTTCCTCTTTTTCAGCTGAAGTTTTATCGAGTATTTCACCTTCCAGTTGATCTAATAGTTCGGTTATTTTGTTTTTCAGGTTCCGAATGTCAGAGACAGTTTGTGAATAGCTGTCGTTAAGTGTTTGTTTGATCCATTCGGTTCGGTGTTTAGCGCTAGAGAGTCTTGCCAGAAATATTTGAAGTTCGCTTTGAATCATTTTGAGTTCATCGGTGTTCTCAACACTCCCCGATACATCTCTTATGTATGAAATATCATCACATGTGCGGTGATCTAATGAAATACATACACTACAGCAAAGTGCGTGGTCCGAATTACAATAAAATTTGATCAACTCTTCTTGGTGTTTCGGACATTTATCTGTCAATGGATCCTGCTCCTCTACTGATCTGTCGGTCATTGCTCTGTTTTTTTGAGAATGTGACAGTGGCATTGTCCCGCACATCGTGGTCCCTTAAAATCTTCATTTTCTTGTGAACCTTCATACAGGTAACGCACAAGTTTTCATTACATTCGATGCAGTGTCCGGTCGCCTGGACTCGCTGACCGTCAGTATCACAAGGGTCACACACGACATTAAAATCTTCTTCCGACCCATCTACAACTGCATGGCTAAAGCTAGCCTCACCTTGTTCAGACATATTTACTGTTTAATATTTCCTTCTTCACATATAAAAGTAAAATGCACAGTCAATATAAGATAGAAACATATCGCATCAATGCATACATATGTATGCGGATATCCTGCGTTAACAACATTTAACATAATCAGAACATTGCTTAACAATGCGGAAACTATGTGTAGTGTATTTATTCGATAATTGCTTAGGAACAGGGTAAACCAAAGTCTTTATTTGTGTATGTTTGCTTGCGGTCGTATTAGATTCAAATTAGCCTTTTGTGATGGAAATCGCGAAGTGTTTATATATTTTCTAAATATTGTATATTTACAAATGTTACACAAATTTAACCTGTAGAACATATCATATGATAAGGATGCTACTAATGATTTTAAAACGAAAGCTAGGTTTATAGCTGAATGAAATTGAATTAATACTTTATAAACCCCATTTCCTGTAGGTTTAGATGATAATATTAACAGATTGGTAATATTTCAAAAGGTCCTGATATATATGGTTTTAGTGTGTTTTTCTTTTCAATAAGAAACCGCAAATCTCGATCATATGGAATTCGTAAGAATAGTAATACAGTGTATTAAGCGAAAGTCTCGTTTGAATACGACTATATCTGATTAACATACTTTACGTACGTCTAACTACTGGTAAACATGTCTTGCTTCTATACTTTCTTCCTTATCAATGTCTACATTAAAAGAGATTGACGAGCAAGCATATAATTATTCTGAAAGTGGGAGATCCTTCGAAAGCAAAAATAGCAATTCGAAAAGAGAAAAATGCACGCTCGGTTTATTGAGTCTGTTTATGAATACCAATTAAAAGTGCAACACTACTCACGCCCCCTAGCACCAGCTTAAACTAATGATCCCGAAGGACCAGAAAATATAACTGAGAATGAAGTACAGGGAGACTTTTTACGACCGCCACACAAGCACTTAAAAGTACAAAAATGAGTCATGCAGGAAACACCACATACAGAACAAACACTCGCGCGAACAGCAATACAAGGAAACAGCAAATGTACATAACTAGAAAAAACAACAAGAGACGCACAAAGACAAAACAAACATACAATAGGAGGAAGATGGAAGTACCGCCTTGGAACGGTTAACACCTGCTGTTGTGAAGTACATTTATTCTGAAAGTGTGAGGTCCTTCGAAAGAAAAGTAGCAATGCGAAAAGAGAAAAATACAGACTCGGTTTTATTGAGTCTGTTCATGGGTAGCTATTAAAAACGGACCCCCTCAATGGAACTGCGGGTTGACACAAACTTTTACCCTACATGATCTTAGACCACACATTGACAAGGAATCAGAACACCTAAAATTCTTCTAAAATCCTTTTATTAACAAAGTCATTGATTTTACTCAACTCCAAAGTATATTCAGAGACAAAACTGCAATTGCCTGTATTCCTAAAAGATAGAACCACCGATTATCTGCCACAAGTACATGTATAAAAAAAACCATCAGAAATGTGATTTTCATTTAAAATAAGAGTGTTGCCTATCTTAATTTTAATGATAATATGTCGGATAATATGCCGGATAGTTAAGACAGCGCCACCTCGAACATTTGCTCATTCCCGGCTGGCCATGTCATTAATGGTAACTTGGAGACAATTACAGATAAAATTCTACGATCTCTTCTGAATAAAGATCTGTATAGATTACTATCCTTGATAGAGTTTCACTCTTGGCGATGTCAGATTGTTGAGGCGTTACACATGTTTGAATAAATCTACCGAAAAGGAGCATTTACAGAAAATGAAAATTTCAGAACTGTGTAGTTTTGAAACCACTGTGATAAATAAAGCATTTGATGATGTAAAGCCGGATAAAGCCAAACCAAACCTATGTAGCAAATGCTCTATTTATCACAATGGTTTCAAAAATATGTTTCTATTTATCACAATGGTTTTCAAAAATCTGTTTCGGACTGGTAAATGGGAAAAGATAAGCTTTAGTTACATTCTGAAAGCCAGAGCAACAAAATAACATGTTTGTGTTAAACAATTAGCATGTGTCCTAAAGACACCCCGTGTGGACATTGAGAGGTCAAGTTATGATTTTATTAACTCAGATACCGGTC